>PVKN010004458.1:0-33469 GCA_004027915.1 Capromys pilorides
CCTCTCTTCTCTTGACCCAGAATCTAAGGGTCCCGAGTCCCTAAATTTCCTAGGCTGGGCTCAGACTTGTCTCTCTGCTTCTTACAGGTGTGGCCCACTGCGTGCAGATTTCTAATCTCAAAGGAGTGTACTGCTCTTGGTAGTTCCGGGCCAGCTGGCCTGTAGCGTAGTCCATATTTTAGAATTTGTTTTGTTTTGGATTTCGAGACAAAATCCAAAATTTTGCTACGTAGTTCAGAGTGGCCTGGAGCAAACCACAGCCCCCCTGCCTCAGCCTCCTGAGTGCTGGGGTGACAGGCAGGCAGCACCACACGTGGCAGTGTTTGGGATCTGTGTTCAGGGTGCCACTTGCTCCTTTAAGCCCCTACTCCCATAACCTCAAGGTTAGCTTTGAAGGCTTGATTTTTATTTTGGGGGGGTATTCTGGTTAGGACTCCTTGAGAGTCCGTTTCCACACAGGCGCAGAGCCATGCCGTTAGTTCATTGCAAACTGCCCTCCTCGGCCCTGCACCCCCTTGTGACCGTCACCCCTGGAACGGGCCTGGCACCCGGAAACATTCTGGGAAGCACGCCGGCGACGAGAGCTTAGCGATGAAACGTCACTGGGCCGTGAGAGATGGAGGGGTGGAGTCTGGGTTCACACCAGGCTTGGCGAAGCGTAGAAGCGCAGTGAGCACAATGGCCCGGGAACGGGAGCATCACATGCTTTTGTGGAAGTAAAGGCCCTGTGAAGGGCCACCCAGACAGCTCCGTGGACTGAAGCACCTGCTTGGCCAGATGGTGGGCCCAGGATTGCATCCCAGCATGCCGTGCGGGCTCCACCTCACCCTCCCACCCCCGGGGCACACTGAGAAGGTGACGGAGACTGCGCTGTACTCTCAGCGCCTGGGAGGATGAAAGCAGGAGAATCACTCCGAGTCTGATCTACCTAGTGAGATCCTGCGGATCCTCTAGTAAATATGTAAAAAAAAGAAAAAAAAAATGCTAGGGCCAGGGAAGTAGCTCAGTAGAATAAGCGTTTGCCTGGCAAGCGCAAAGGCCTGAGTTCAGTCCCCAGTACCGCAAAAGAAAAAGTATTGCAGGACAGTGGGAAGAGGGCAGCCTGGCTGTAATCTCAGCACCCGGGGAGGCAGAGGCTGGAGGGTTAGAGGCTGAGGCCCAGCCCAGGTACTTTAGCAGCTTAGATCTTTAAAAACTTTTAAAGTACTGGGGACGCAGTTAGGCGCGAGGCCCTGGAGCTCATTCCTAGGCTGGAGCAGGACGGGTCCAGCAGCCACCAGCCCTCCTGTCAGGAGGCCCCAGCCACATCCTCACCTGCAGGCTACGCTCAAGATCGCAGACAGCTACGTGGACAGTACAGATGCAGGTCCAGACCAGGCGGGGCGCTGCGTAGGCAGAGCGCGAGGTCCAGAGGGGTGGGGCAACCCCAAGTGTCCCAGTGTGCACCTGCAGGTTCTGGCGCTGTCCCCTCGTCCTGCGGCACTACATGGAGGCAGCTCTGCAGCTGTGAGGTGCAAGTGCGGGGTGCAGGCCTGGCCACTACCCGGTGCATCTGGCCGTCGGGTCCGGTCGGCACGCGTGGCACGAGTGGCAGGCTCAGGCCGTGTCTCGTTACAGGAGGGTGCCAAGGAGTACGCGGTGCTGCACAATCCGCGCTCCAAGTGCTCCGGGCGCCGGCGCCGGCGGCACCATGGGGTCAGCACCTCTTGCCCCAGTGCTTCTACCTCGGCTGTGGCTGAGACAAAGGAAGGTGACAGTGACAGGGACACGGGCAACGACTGGGCCTCCAGCTCTTCAGGTACGGTAGGCCGTCGTGATGTTCTGTCTGTGAAAGGACTTGGGACCTCTGACTACACACCTTGACCCTTTAAAAATTGTCCCTGCTGGGTGTGGGGGTGCATACCTGTCATCCGGCACTCAGGAAGCTGAAGCGGGGGAGTGCCTGGAGTTCAGGTCCAGCCCGGGGTACGTAAGCTTGAACAACAGGAGACCCTATTTCAAAAGACAAAATTGTTAAGGTTCTTTCTGCAAGTGCCTTGCAGGAAGCAGAGATAGGAAGTTGTCTTTCTGAGCTCCTCTGCAATTTGGAAGTGGACTCAGGCGCTTCTGGCTTCTGGATCGCTGCTGCTGACAGCAGTCAGAAGTGGCAGTGCCCGTGGTCCCGGTACTGCAGGAGGCTGAAGCAGGAGGATCCCTTTCAGCCCAGTCTGGGCAGCTTAGTGATGTAGTGAGACCTTGTCTCAAGATAAAAAAAATACTGGGTGTGGTGGCGCACGCCTGTAATCCCAGCACTTGGGGAGCTGCAGCAGGAGGATCCTTGCAAATTCAAGATCAGCCTGGGCTACAAAATGAGCTCAATGCCAGCCTGAACTGCATAGCGAGACCCTGTCTCAAAAAGACCAAAGAAAAGGGGGCAGGGGCTGGAGGTTTGGATCAGTGCCACGCGTGGGCGTGGCCTGGGCCTGGGCCGTGTGGGTGTCTTTGTTGTGTGTGTTGGGGAAGGCTTCGGTTGCAAGGTGGGGCAGGCCACCGGACCTCAGTGGGCTTGGTGCGAGCGGTGGCGAAGGAGCCCTCTTCTCTGCCCATCCTTGCCTAGAGGCCAACTCCCGCTGCCAGACCCCCACGAAGCAAAAGCCCAGCCCTGCGCCCGCCCAGCTCTGTGTGGTCGAGGCCCCGTCTGAGCCCGTGGAGTGGACGGGAGCCGAGGAGAGTCTGTTCCGCGTCTTCCATGGCACCTACTTCAACAACTTCTGCTCCATCGCCAGGCTCCTGGGCACAAAGACGTGCAAGCAGGTGCCGTCTCCTTGGCCTCCTCAGGCTGTGCGTCCTAGGCTCAGTCCCCAGGAGCCAGGCCCTGGAACCACCAGCCCTCCCTCCCTGCCCACCGCTGAGCACCCCTGCCCGCTCCTGTCTCTGCCTCTGCCTCTGCCTCCTGGGTGGGCCTGTGTGCCTGGACAGCTGCTCTCTGTGGCTTCCTCTTTCCTTTTGGAACCCACACCCTGGGCCAGGAAGGCACCCTGGGCAGCCCCAGGGCTACGCCTGCTCTATGGGCCTCTGACCTCCAAAAGGGCCTCTGAGGCCTCTCTTGGCAGCAGGCCTGGCTTTCACAGAAGCTTCGTGTTTGCAAAGCAGATTCCCCACCTCGATGGCGGGGGCGGGGGGTGGCGGGGGGCCAGGGCCTCTGCTCTCCTTGCAGAGCAGACCCTTTCTGGTGCATGCTGGTATTCCTAGCTGTTGAGGAGGGGGAGGTGAGGCAGGGCTGAGGCCGCCCCTGGGGGGCAGGGCCGGGCTCTGGGCCTGGCAGGCGAGCATGCTGGAACTTCAGCAGGGGGTGCCAGCGCTTGGCCCAGGCCTGTTACCTCCTGGCCTGAGCTGTGGGAGCCTGAGGTTACCTGTGCCCATCCCCTCAGCCACAGAACAGGAGGAGGTGAGCAGCCGGGGTCCCTTAGGCTCCGTCTCTGCCTGTGACCCCCTTCTGGCTTCCCCACCAGGTCTTCCAGTTTGCAGTGAAGGAAGCGCTCATACTGAAGCTGCCGACCGATGAGCTCATGAACCCCTCGCAGAAGAAGAAGAGGAAACACAGGCAAGTGCGGCGGCAGCGGGGCGGCCATGGCTGGGCGGCGCCGCAGGGTATGCGCGTGTCCGATCGCCCCCTGTGGCCCGAGCGCCATCTGGCTTTGTGTTCCGCCCTAGCCAGCAGGCGGCACACGGGCGCCTCGGCATGCTCTTGCCGCCTCCCTCCCGTGTGCCCGGCCAAGCCTACTCATTTCCTCCACACTGGGCACGTGTTGTTTTCAGAGCTGAGTAATAACACCGCTCTGTGGCCAGCTTGTTTCCCGGATGACTGTCACCCTAGGTGGGGGAGCCAGCACAGCTCCGGGATGTGGTGCCCCTCTGCAAGTCCTTGATTTTGTGACTCCCCCAGAACTGCTCCTCTGCAAAAATGTGGACTGAGAGAAATAGGAACAGCATAATAAACCTGTAGGCCAGGCATTGTGGCAGTGCCTGTGGCCCAGCGCTCTGGGAGGCTGAAGCAGGAGGATCCCTTTCAGCCCAGCCTGGGAAGCTCAGTGATGTAGTGAGACCCTGTCTCAAGATAAAAATAAATTAATAAATAAGGGGCTGGAGGTTTCAGTCAGTGCTGAGGCCCTGGGTTCAGTCCCTAGTACCACAGAAGTGCCACGCGTGGGCTTGGTCTTGGCTTTGTCAGTAACTTCGTTGTGTGCGTTGGGGAAGGCTTAGGTTGCAAGGTGGGGCAGGCCACTGGACCTCAGTGGGCTCTGGTGTGAGCGGAGGCAGAAGGACCCAACCACCGGGCCATGTCCTGCCGCCATCTCCCTGCGTCTGCGAGCCCTAGGGCCGGGCCCAGCCTTAGCTTTTCTTTCACAGGTTGTGGGCTGCACACTGCAGGAAAATTCAGCTGAAGAAAGGTAAGTACCAGGCTGTGTGCGCCCACGGTCGGGCACAGTTAGCTCCAGCAGGGCCTGCCCCCACCCTGCTGTTGAAAATCAAAACGAAACAAATAGGAAGATAGGGTCCAGCCAGGCGGTCTGGACTGGCGCAGCCTGAGGCCCTGCGCCCCACAGCTGCACCGGGCGGCCCCGCAGTTCTGCAGGCTCTGGTCCCTGGGCCATCCCGGGGCCCACTGGAAGATGGCCTGGCCTGTGGTCACGGCTTCCCCTCCACGCCTGTGGCTCCAGAGGACCTCGGCAGAGCGCAAGCTGGGCCCTGGGCCATGGCACCTCCTTCCGCTTTCCTAGACAACAATGCCACACAAGTGTACAACTACCAGCCCTGCGACCACCCAGACCGGCCCTGCGACAGCACCTGCCCCTGCATCATGACCCAGAATTTCTGCGAGAAGTTCTGCCAGTGCAACCCGGACTGTAAGAGCCCAGGCGCCCTCTGTCTTTACAGCAGCCGTGCAGGAGCTGGCCCAGCACTTGGCCCAGAAACGAGCTGCTGCTGTCTGGAGAAGTTTGGGGTTTGCGGGTTTTGTTGTTTTTAATTCTATTGTTTGCTTTTCAAGAGACACACAGAGTCAGGTGTGGTGGCACAGGCCTGTAATCCCTAATCCCAGCAGCACTCGGGGCTGAGGCAGCAGAATCTGGACTACATACATAGCAAGACCCTGTCTTGAAGCAAAATTGATGATGGTGATAATTCTTCTTTAAAAGTAAAGAGCTGTGTCTCGCCGTGCTCTCCAGGCCGGCCTGCATTTCGAGGGCGCACAGTCCTGCTGCCGCGCCCCCCAGGCTCTGCGGCCCCTTGTCTGCTGTGCAGCTCCGAGTCCCAGGCTGGTGGTGGCTTGCCGGTGCCTCCTCGCTCTCTCCAGGGGAGAGCTTCTTCCTCGAAGCACAGTCAGTTTCTCTTCTCAGGGAGTTGTTCTAAGGGCTCCCTTGGCTCTGCCCGGAGGCCCACTGCAGTCTCAGCACACTGAGGCAGGGTCACTTGAGCCTGAGAAGTCTAGATGGACCCGAGGGATTTTGCACGTTTTCTAAAAATCTAAAACTGTTGTAGTCTCGATTCTGTTTGTCTTCTCACTGTACTAGCTGGACTTCTAATAGCAGGCAGGCAATGAGGGCCTGGACTCGGCGGAGGGCAGAGCGGCTCCCTCCCTCGGGGTCTGGGCCACGCAGGTGGCAGCAGCCCCAGCCTGCAGGCGCTGGGGGCTGGGCCTGCATCTGCCCCTCCACCCCAGGGCAGATAGCATCTAACCACAGCCTCTGTGCCTGCGGAATGTGGAGGCCGTGGGTGGAGGCGGCGGCTGCGGACAGGCCTCTCGCCTCTCGGAATGACGCTCGTGTCGGTGTGGGGCCCCGGCAGTGGAGAGCGCTGATTTCCTTCTCTGCAGGCCTCCTGCCTCCCGGCTCTGCCAGCGCAGCGGTGCTCTGGGGCGTTGCCTGGAGTCACTGCTGGTCGCGCCTGCTTTTGTGACTTTGTAGGCCCCAGGGACAACCTAAGTGTGGGGGCCGGGCAGGGTAGCCCTGCTGGGCCAGGCCCTTCACTGTGTCACCTCTTTGCTGTCCCCAAGTCCCCTTCCTGGGCCCTGAGGTCCTGTGTCGCCCCCTAACCTGCCTGGCCTCCCCGACCAGGTCAGAACCGCTTCCCTGGCTGCCGGTGCAAGACCCAGTGCAACACTAAGCAGTGCCCCTGCTACCTGGCGGTGCGCGAGTGCGACCCCGACCTGTGCCTCACCTGCGGGGCCTCGGACCACTGGGACTCCAAGGTGGTGTCTTGCAAGAACTGCAGCATCCAGCGTGGCCTCAAGAAGGTGCGGCCCCAGCTCTTGCTCTGTCCCCGCCCCCCACCCATGCCCACCCGTGCTGTGCCCGCTCAGCTCTGCCCTTCCCCCAGCACCTGCTGCTGGCCCCCTCCGACGTGGCCGGCTGGGGCACCTTCATCAAAGAGTCGGTGCAGAAGAACGAGTTCATCTCTGAGTACTGCGGCGAGGTGAGTGCTCGCAGGGCCCTGGGGGACACGGCCTGCTCGGGGATGGTGGCCCAGCCTCGCTCTGCCCTCCAGGCCACCCCTCAGCTGTCCCTCCTCTGTCCCCAGCTCATCTCCCAGGACGAAGCTGACCGGCGGGGGAAGGTCTACGACAAGTACATGTCCAGCTTCCTCTTCAACCTCAACAACGGTGCGCCGAGGCGGCAGCCTATCCTCCACGCCGAGCCTCCCAGTGTGCGCCCTGTAGAGGGGAAGAGGGCATCCATAATTTTGGCAAGAGGGTGGATGCAAAGAGAGGGCCCCCCAGGGCACATTGCCATGTCCTCAGAACCCCTGGGCTGGCGCCAGAGTGGCTGGATGGCTCTGTTGCAGACGGCCTGTCTGAATTGTTTGAGCTGGTGTCTTGCTGTGTAGTTTGAGCTGGCCTTGAGCCCCTGGTGATCCTCCCGCCTCAGCCTCCCAAGTGCTGGGGTGGCAGGCGTGCGCCACCACGCTTGGCCTCTCTGGTCTAAAGGCACGTGCTGTCTTTGGTCCCCTCTGCAGATTTTGTGGTGGATGCTACTCGGAAGGGAAACAAAATCCGATTTGCCAACCATTCAGTGAACCCCAACTGCTACGCCAAAGGTGGGCTCCTGGGCCACGGGGTGGGGTGTTTCCACCGCCGCAGTCCCCACTGTTCAGTTTTTGTCCAGAGATAGTCACGATTACTGTCTAGGATCATCTCAGGCCTCTTTCTCAGTTTCGTAATCTGCCCTCTCCACCGATCACATTGACATCATTTCCCGCCAACCTGACTTAAAGATAAGTCTAGTAGCGCAGCCGGGGGCTTCACTAGCGTGCCTGAGCCCTGGCTCCGCCTCCAGTACTGGGAAAACAGCTTCCCGCGGCAGGCGCGGGCAGTCCCGCGGCACGACCGCCGCCTTGCCGCCCCTCCCCATGCGGTGACAGGCCTCCCGCCTGTGGCTCTCTGCAGTGGTCATGGTGAACGGGGACCACCGCATCGGCATCTTCGCCAAGAGGGCGATCCAGGCCGGCGAGGAGCTCTTCTTCGACTACAGGTGAGTGGCCCTGGGGTGGCCAAGCGCAGCCAGGGCGGAGGGGCGTCGGGGCAGGACTGTGCTGGGCTAGGGGTGGTGGCCGAGGGAGCCAAGGGCTGCCCTGCTTCTCAGCGCCAGGCCGGCCTGAGTGACCCGCATCCCACAGGTACAGCCAAGCCGATGCCCTCAAGTACGTGGGCATCGAGCGGGAGACTGACATCTTCTAGCGTCCCCACCGCACCGCAGCAGCATCTCGCTTCCTCGCATGTCACTGCCGATGGTCCCACACTCTACCCCATGGCAAGAGCTACACCTGGGGGGACCCCTGCCACTTCCTGAGGGGATGCGGCCATTGAGCTCTGGAGGCTGCACCCTGGCTCAGGAGGAGGCCACAGGCCTCAGTGGCTGTGGCAGCAGGTGGCCGCTCGCGGCCTCCACCCCTGCCCATGGGGCTCGCTTGTCGGGTGCAGGTGTCTGAGAGGCCCCGCCCCAGAGCCTTGCGGGCAGCAGCTGTGTAGGGCACAAGCTGTCGTCTTCTTGCTGCTGCTCCTGGCAGATGGAGGCCGTGGGGCAGGTGCCAGGCTCAGGGTCCTGCCCCTCCCTGGGTCCCGCCAAGCACCTTAGCCGGGAGCTGGTGCAGGAGGCCATCCTTGGGCTGTGAGATGCAGGTACCCCATGGAGGGGGCCCAGGTTCAGGCTGCTTGCAGGGAGTGAGTGGGCTGTGGTCAGGTTGGGTCCTGCGTGAGGACACAGGCCACTGTCTAGGGGACTCCTGCAGAGCTAAGCACTTTATTCTTTTAGGGGCCTCTGCCCCCTCTCGCCAGCTCCTATTCTGAGAGAAGGAAGGAACCCTGGCTTTCATGTTCCCCCGTAACCCACCCCCAGTGTGGTAGTGGCAGCCGAGGCCCTTTTCTCTCCCCACCCTGTGGGTGTCCTGTGGAAGAAGGAGGATCCCCTAGCTGCCTCTGCACCTGTCCAGCGTCTGCCCAGCCCCCAGGCGACAGGGTCTGCATGCACATGGCGTGGTGCCCAGTCGAAGAAGGTTCTGGGTGACTCAGTTGTGGGAAGCAGAGGAAGGGTCTCAGGAGCGTGGGATGGGATTTTCCAGCCATGCTATTCCCTCCCTCCCTCCCTCCACTGCACCCGATCTGTGTCCTGGGGTTCCCCGTTGGTGACGGGTACACACACACACGCACGTTCCCGTCTCAGTGAGGCTGGAGGGTGAGCAGCCATCGCCAGTGACTTCAGCACTTTACTGTCGTCCTGTGGCTTGTGACCTCTTCCTAATAAAGTGTTGGCACCACCAGGGCAGGCTGCCTGCCGTGTGCTTGGGGCTGGGGTCGGGGTCAGGGTCTGCGCCGAGCTGCGATGGGGGCTCCGGAGCACCTGGAGTTCCCGCGCCCCTGTCCTGCTCCCATCACACCCGCCCACGCCTCACATGACCAGGGCACCGCCACCACACACAGACGGCTCTGCCACTCGCTTTATTGATGGCTGAGTGGCCGGCAGGACCAAGACGGCCAGCCGGAACGGGCTCGGGGCAGCCCGCTGAGCTGCTCTTTTATATATAAACATAATTTAAAAAATTAGTGTGCTGTATAGGGCTTCTCTAGACGACTTTGCAACAAAGAAGTGGCTTTCGGTGGGTGGCAGCAGCAGCAGCGTGTCCAGCAGGGAGGGCGCCTCATGCACGTGGGGCCCAGGCCGGCCTGGCCGGCGGCGGTGCAAACCTTACTTATGGCTTTGGCTCAAGCGGAAAGCAGCAGAGGTGCTAAGGTGCGGAGGTGCTAAGGTGCTACGCCGAGGCCTCGCGGCCTCGTGTGAGAACAGCAGGGGCGGGGCCGGGAGGGCGGGGAAGTCCCGTGTCCTGCAGAAGCGAGGAAGCGGGCGGGAGGGGCAGGCGCAGGGAGGCTTCAGCCCTGCTCCGGTGCCTTCCTGCCCGTGCGGCTGGGCACAGAAGGCTGGCAGAAGGGTCCAGCGCCGCCCTGGGCTTCTCTGCGGGCCCAGGGCAGAGCACAGGACACTAGTCTCGGCAGTGAGGCTTGGCCACCCCATTGGTCCCATCAATAATAGCTCTGTTCACCAGGCCTGCAGTAGGGGACCCTCCGGGTGGGAGGGCCGGGGTCGGCAGCACCGGGGGTCCAGAGAAGGTGGGCTTTGTCCCTGAAGCCCCGTCATTCCGACCTGGACTCCTCTAGGATCTGAGGCAGGTTCTGATCCCGGGGGGCTTGGGCCGGGGCCGGGGCCGGGGCCCGAGCTCGGGCCACGGTGGGGGCTGGGGTTGGAGCCTGGGCCGGGGCCGGGGCCGGGGCCGGGGCCGGGGCCGGGGCCGGGGCCGGGGCCGGGGCCGGGGCCGGGGCCGGGCCCGAGGCAGGCAGGGGCGCTTTGCCGCCCGGGTGGTAGTCGTGGGCGGCCTTGGGCTCGTTGGTGTGGTAGGAGCCCTTGTAGCGATGGTTTTGCAAATAAAAGAGCACCAGCATCCCCACCAGCCCCAGCAGCAGGAAGGCCACCAGAACTGCAAAGGAAGGGGACGCTCAGGGAGCGCTCGGGGGGCTTCCCCGGCGCGCATGCGCGCGCATGCGCACAGAGGTCTCGGCCAGCAGAGCGCGCAGGACTGTGCCAGCCACGTCTGCCCACCTGAACTCCTGGCTTATCCCCTGGCAAACTAGTACTTGTTGTGCCCGTGTCTCCTGGTCCTTTAGTCGCAGCTGTATTTTAAGAATCAAATAACTGCTCCACAAGCTAGGTACAGCCTGCATGCTTCTAACCCTAGCACATGGGAGGCATGTGGGCAGGAGGATTTCAGGCTCAAAGCCAGCCTGAGTGACACAGTGAAACCCTGCCTCAAAGAATGAAAAAAAGGAAAAATGTTTAAAAAAAAAAAATGTGTAGCATCTCGCTGGGCAGACACTTGGAATCCTCGCACTCAGGAAGCTGAGGCAGGAGGATCCATGTGAGTTTAAGGCCAGCCTGAACAGCATAGAAAGGCCCTGTCTCAAAAAAACAACAAAAATCAGACTGGCAAGATAGGTCAGGGATCTAAAGCACCTGCTCAGGCAAGCTGAGGCAACTCCGGGACCGCAGTTGGTCCCCAGCACCACGCGCCGTGCTAGTCCCAGCCCCGGGGCAGGCTCGGGTTAGAGGTCTGAGGTACTCACAGCCTAGGAGGATGGCGACCCATCCATCATCGTGGTAGTACAGGAAGTCTGGGGAGACAGTACAGTTAGCAGACCCTGCGGGAAGGGCACCAGCCCTCCTGCAGCCCTCCCTCCCCAGCCGTGCTGGCCCAGGGCCGTACCTGGGGGCAGGTACCAGGGGTCGAGCTCAGGGGGCACCTCAGAGACCAGGCGGGGCATGGCACCGCAGTTGGACTCAGCCAGCTCCCCCTGGACGCGGAGGGCCTCGGCCAGCTCAGCGGTCATGGGCCTCGGGCTGCGGAAGTGGGTCTTGAGAGGGGCCACGTTGTTGAAACGGACGCCAGACAGGCAGCCCGAGAAGCCTGGGCTGTTGTAGCGCTGGATCTCAGGGTCAATGATGCCCGTCTCTGAGCAGCCCAAAGAGAGAGGCTTGGACCCAGAGGAGCGTGCCCCTCACATCCTCCAGGGTGGCGGCCACTGCTCACCCACCGCCCTCCCCACCCTGCCAGGGTCCAGCAGCCTCGCCCCTGTGGCTCACCCATCACACGGCCCAGGTACAAGGCCTTGGGCGAGTCCAGCTGGCTGTCCACCAGCAGCGAGAACTTCTGCTCCGTCAGTGGGAAATAGTCCACCTGTGGGGAGAGCCGGCCAGAGAGGGGCCAGGAGCTGCCGGCTGGGCATACGCTGAGGTCCTGTGCCCAGACAGGAGCTTGGGGATGGCACTTAAAAACCCAGCTGTCATCCCAGCACTCTGGGAGGCTGAGGTAGGAGGGCTGCAAGTGAGAGCCCAGCCTGGGCCACGTAAGCAACTTGGACCTGTTTCACATTTTAAAGATAAGTAAATGAGACAAGGGCTGGAGATCACTGTAAAGGGGGAAAAGTAGAAAACCTGATTTTGAGCCTTGTCTTTTGGCTGACTGGGAAAATGATTTGGTGAGCTGTCTGTTGGCTTATGAGACAACCGGAAGTCCCCCAGCTCCTGCCAGGGGCAGGGCCCACGGGACGAGCACATGGGACATTTCCCTGGGAGATGTGCAGCCTGTGTACCTGAATGAAGAGGTTGCGGTAGACCCGGGTAATATTGACGCTGTGCGGCTGGCCATCGGTCACCGGCCGAGTGGTCAGCGGGTACACATAGGGGCTGGTGCCCAGCTGGTATCGCAGCTGCAGGGTCCCTGTGCAGCGGGAGAAAAACCTGGATCTCTTCCACCCCAGGCCTGTGGGGGCCTCGTGGACCTGTAGGCATGGGCAGGGCACCGGCGAGGGCACCCACCATCCTCCTTGATGAGCACCGCCATGTAGTCGCGCACAAAGGAGCTGACGTAGAGCAGGACCGCGGGCGCCGAGCTGGTGCTGAAGCTGAAGGAGACCTCCTCCCCCGTGACGTTGTACACGGGGCCCCAGTACCCAGGCACGGGCCGCCCGGGCCTCGGGTAGTCTGGCAAGCGGTAGCCTGGGCCGTGGTAGCCGGGCACGTAGCCTGGGGTGTCATAGCCAGGGACATAGCCAGGCTCATAGCCGGGCACAGGCCGGCTCAGCATGTGGGAGAACTCACGGGCGGCCGAGCGCAGGGCGGACTGCAGGTTATAGCGCATCCAGGTGCCCGGCTCGAAGAAGCCACCGATGTCTGTGGGCAGAGGTGGGAGGTCAGGCCCGGGCTCCCGGCTCCCATGCCAGAGGGCATCAGTCTGTTTTGTTTTTGGTATCAAGGATGGAGCCCAGAAGAGCTCCACCACTGCACTGCAGCCCAGCCACTCTCTATTATTTGAGACAGGGCATCGCACAACTTTCCAGGCAGGACTCTAACTTAGCATCCTCCTGCCTCAGCCTCCCTTGGTCCTGGGATACAGGCACTACACGTGGCAGGAGTCACAGGCATAGGTTCCCTTCGCTGCCATAGTCCCTACTCTCCTGCTACCTTTAGGTCCCTGTGAAGCCCTCTGCCACAGAATGGAGCCCTAAGGGCACGAGAACGGAGAGAAATCCTCTCCTCTGGACTCAGCATTGATGGGTGAGGAAAGCGAGGCCTGGGATGGATCAAGATTGGTCCAAGGACACCCCCTACCCCCCACCTGTGAGTAAGAGCCAGGATCAGAACAAGAGTCCCACAGACCTCTGGGTGCCTGGGCACCATGTTGCCCGGCCCAGAAACTCACCCTGTGAGTCCCCAGGTCCCCAAGGGTAGGCACAGTCTGGTGTCCATGCAGAAGCCAGCTGACACTGGCTGTGTTCACCACCAACACCCGAGCCCCGGAGCCTGGTTCTCGATATGTCTTGGGCACACAGGTGCTGTCACCCAGGAAATGGCTCAGAAGGGCATGTAAGGGGCAGCCCATGTCCCCTTGGTGACAGTGGGGACTGCAGCCACTTGCTTCGTGCTTCTTACAGTCCCAGGGATGGGACTGAGGAGCCTTGTGAGGAGCCACAGCTCTGCCCTTTCTTCTTTCTATTTTGCTGTCACTAAGTGGCCCAGGCTGGGCTCCAGCTCCGGATCCTCCTGCCTCAGCTGCCCAGAGTGCCGGGATTCCAAGTATCTGCCACCCAGCTCGCCCCCTCCATTCCCTGGCCCCCCACGCCCCTCTATGCTGCTGGCTCCCCAGCCCGCCATGCTGACCGTGGTTGCAGTAGGGCCCATCGAAGGCTGTGAGGTCACAGTCGCATGTGTAGTAGCTGTAGCGCTCCACACAGCGGCCGCCGTGGGAGCAGGGAAAGCGCGGGTGGGCGCAGCGGCCCGTGCAATTGGGGGACGTTCCCTCAGAGGCATTGGCCCGGCCCTCGAGGTTCAGAGTCACGCCGTTCAGACGCATGGCCCTCAGGCAGCCCACAAAGGGGCGCCGCTTGAGCTCCGCCGAGCCTGGCCAGGAGGACAGCAGAGGTGCCAGGGTGAGGCCCAGGCAGCCGGGCACGGCCAGGTCCTGCATTCTGCGCTGGCACCAAGCGAGGGCCGGGGCTGCATGGGGGACGCTCACCCACATAGAGAGGCTGGTCATACTCCAGCCAGATGTAGGTCTGTGGGGGCATGGGCCGCACCACCCACGGCCGGTGGTCCACGCGCAGCCGTGCCTGCTTCACATTGATCTCCGCCCGCACCAGGTGCCACTGGTCGTCATTGAACTCAAAGTCGCCCGTGTGAACTGTCAGGTTCTCGTCCCCATTTCCCACGTCGAAGGCAAAGACCACATCCCGGGATGCTGTGCGAAGGGCCGGGGATGGGGGCAGCAGCTCAGACCTCTGCGTGCCCCCATGGGTTCCCGCCTGGCACAACCTCCCTTCGTCCCGAGGACCCCGAGGCCACGCTCACTGTTGAGCTCCACGCGCAGGTATGGCCGACGCCACTGGCAGTAGCGGCCGCTTTGGTTCTCCAGAAAGACGCCTGAGGGTGCCGAGGTCCGGAAGTAGAAGGACACGTCCAGGCTGTGGTTGGCACGGATTGGGGGGAAGCGCAGCGCCGCCCCGGTGTGAAAGGAGATGGTGTTCCAGGAATTTCCTGCAACCCCAAGGGAGGGTATCATCGGGAGGGGACCAGATGGAGGGTGAGGGACCACAGCACAGCTGCTGAGGATGACTGAGGTGAGTACACACAGTCCTGGCCACAGCAGGGACCTTGCGGTGTGGCCAGGGGACCCCTCGCTGGCTCAGTGGCACATGGGGAGGCACTCACGGTCTCCATAGCAGCGCAGTGGCCTCAGGAAGAACTGGGCCTCCGAGTTGGAGCGGTTGGTGTCGCCTACCACCACCTGGGTGACAGGCAGGTGGTCCACGAAGGTCAGTAGCCCCTTGTCAGTTCTCCTGCGGGGCAGGCCAGGGCTCAGCAGTCCCCCCATGTCCCCTCGCGCCCGTAGGTGCCTACCGTGCTGCGCCTCCCTGAGCCCCGGCCTCACCACTGGGGCTGGTCGGCATCGCAGTTGCAGTGCAGGGCGGGGTCCACACAGCTGTGGTCCAGGCCGCAGGCGCAGCGCCGGATGCCGGGCTGGGAGCCTCCCCAGTAAAAGTGCTGCTCCTCATGGCGGCCGATCCAGAAGCTGTAGGGGTAGCCGCCTGGAGGCAGGGGTACCAGGACGATGCCAGCCTGGCCTCTGCCGCCCTGCCCGCCCTCCGCCCGGCCCCGGCCCCACCGACCTGCCGTGTTGAGCAGCCGAGAGTTGTAGCAGGAGAACTCGATCCACTGCTCGCAGTGCTGCGAGGCGTTGGCCAGGGCGCCCACCTCTTCCCACGACGCATTCCAGTACTGCACGGCCGCCAGGAAGGGCCGCTCCATGCTGGAGCCCGACACGCGCGTCGTCCACAGCCTGTCGTGCCGCACCACGGTCCACGCACGGTGCTCTGGTCGGGGGAGGCTCGGGCTGGGCGAGGGCATCTGGACTCCCCTCCCTGCCCGCCACGCCTCGGGACAGGTGCGGTACGCGAGGCCAGAGGGTCTGCCGGCCTTGAGCCCCAGCCTCCTTGGCTCACCACCCCCACCCCAGCCCACTTCCGGGCCCAGCCCGCTCACCCCGGATGTCGCAGTACACGACGAATGGCTTCAGGGGGCCGCTGCCGTCAGGGTCGATGGTGAAGTTGCCGGAGGTCTTCCCGCTGAGCCGGTAGGCTTCGCAGGATTCCTTATACAGTGCTGTGGGGTGGGGGCCGGGGTTCAAGGGCCAGGGCTCTGGGTGGGGCCCCATCGCCGGCAGCCCCTTCTCCGTGCCCCACCCCCACCCCCACAGCCCCGCCCTCCCCGCCCCGCCCCGCCCCGGCTCACGCTGGTGGCAGGTCTCGCCCTTGTAGCCGGTCAGTTCACAGTAGCAGATGAAGTCGTCCCAGGACTGGTAGCAGCGGCCGTCATGCTCACACAAGTTAGGGCTGCACCTGGCAGGGGTTGGCACCCAGGAGGGGTCAGGGTCTCACTGTGTGGCCCAGGTTGGCCTGGACTCTTGGCAACCCTCCCGTCTCAGCCTCCTGAGTGCTGGGACTAGAGCTGTGCACCACAATGTCTGTAGGAAAGGGAGCTTATCCTGGTCATGCGAGGGCTCTTGTCCCCTGGGGCCACACTCCAAGTGCCCCACCATCTGGTGACATGCACACCACAGTGCTAGCCAGGGAGAAGCCCAGACGCAGGGCACTGGACACTCAGGGCCCAAGTCCCGTTGGCTCCTGCCCCTAGAAAGCGCAGTCCGTTCCTTATTCCACCCCTACTGCTTGCTGAGAAAAACACCGCAGAGCAGGAACAGATCCGGCACTTCCATCGGGAGCCTGCGCTGCTTTTGCAAAGGCCCAGGAGGTGGGCAGTCAAGGAGAAACCCTTCCCAGGTGGGCAGAGAGGGGAGATCCCAGCTGTGGACATCAGGGGCCATGCTTGCTAGGAGCAGGCACCCAGTACCTGTCAGTGATGCCGCATGTGTCAAACAGGATCTCAGCAAAGTGTCCCAGCCGCCGGAACTCCACCAGCGTGAGGTTGACCAGCTGGCCGTCCACCTTGAGCAGCTCCATGCAGCCGTGGAAGGCTGTCTGGTTGGAGTGGCAGCCCCACTGGCTGGCTGGCTTGGGACAACCTGCAGCGACGCCCCTGGTGAGGCCTCCAAAGGGACCCAGAGACCCGCCCTCCCCAGCAACCAGCTGGGAAGCTGGAACGCAGCTGGACCCTAAACAGAGCCAGCGCCCAGAGCCCAAGCGAGGGCTCGGCTCCTACAGGGCCCTCCAGGTGCCTGCTCTAGCCTCACAGGGCGCCTTCCCACCCAGCAATGGGTCTCCCCCCTACCCCCAAAGAAGTACGAGGTCCCGGTGCGAATGAGCAGTGGGGCAGAGACTCGAACTTCAGCCCCCTCCACGTCGTCGATGCTGATGACCGCGTGGTTCTCCTGGGCCACAAAATTCACCTCATGCCAAAAGCCATCATTCAGGCGGTACCCTGGGCAGAGCAGCCAGAGTCAGGTTGGAGCTGCGGAGCAGAGGCCCCAGGCCAGGCCCCGCCCCCACCGGCTGCCTCACCAGCTGCGAACTGCAGGCGCTTGCGGCCGGCCTGGACGATGGACACATTGACCTGGCCCTCGCTCAGCATCAGCTCCACATGGCCCAGCCCATCGCCCATACTCGAGAACAGCAGCAGCCCCGTGAGGTCCCAGGTGCGGAAGCGGAAGGACACGGCCAAGCGGCCGCGGCGTGGGAAGCCGGGGACCTGCACAAAATTGTGTGGGCCCCCGAAGTTGATGGGGTGCGGGACCGGGTCCAAGCACCGGAAGGCCACCTTGCCCTGCAGAGGAAGTAAGGGCCCTCAGTCCCAAGGGTGCAGGGATCCATCCGTCATGACCCTCTGCTGCACAGGTGCCCAGCTGTAGCCGCCTGGCCACGTGGCGGCCCACGAGCCGAGTGGGCACTCAGGAAGCTCAGGCAGGAGGGCCGCCATGAGTAGAGGCCAGCGCAGGCTGCACCCACGGCAGTCTCCGCCCCCAGTCCCGGCTCCGCCCCTGCGCATCTGCCCCGCCCATACACTCGGCCCTGCGGGTGCCTGGGAGCTCCTCCAGTCTACCGACCAAGGAGGCAACAAGACTGCCCCCAGCCTCAGGGGGTGCGCAGCCCCGGGCCCCCACCCCGTCCACAGCCCCATTTCCCCACTCCTGCGCTCTGCTTTTCCAGATCCCCACTGGCCTCAAAGCTGATCCTCGAGTGGCGCCGCACAGCCAGGTCGGCGATGTTGACCCGATTGAAGATGACATTCTCAATGCAGCCCCGGAAGTTGTGCCGGTAGGCGAGGTTCTTCTGTGAGGCACCCACCAGCCCCCCGATGAACATCTGCAGGGTGGGCACAAGGGCTGAGCAGGGAAGAGTCCCCAAACCCACATTTCCCCGGAGAAATGCTCGTGGCTGGTTGTACCTTGGTCAGTCAACAACCTGGGCACGAGTCTGTCTGCACAGGGAACCGGGGCGTTCCCAGCTCCTGGGTGAGGCCCCAAGAGGACAACTTTCCTCAAATGGAGACTTCTAGATCCCACCTCCACGACTCAGGGTGGGACAGAAGTTATGGACAAGCTCGTACCAGGGACGGAAAGCTAGGCCTTGCTCTGAGCGCCAGGAGCACCCAGGGGAAGGGCCCGGACCCACCTCTGTGTCCAGGTTGAGCCTCTCGAAGTCACCGTTGAGCACAAAGCGCTGCACATAGCCGTCCAGGGTGAGGTTGGCGTCGCGCCCATAGCGGTCCAGGCGCACGTAGTGCCAGTGCTGGTCGTTGAGGACACCGCCCGCACTCACCGTGGTGTGACCGGGCCTGGGCTGGATGGGGCTGCTGCCTGAGGGCGGGACCGCACGTGATGGGGTGGGTGGGTGGGAGGGAGAGAGGGCGGAGAGCCTCTTGGGGTTCTCAACACAGGGAGGTGCCCGGCAGGTTCACAGCTTCTAGCTCTCTTGGCAGGTGTTAGGGCAAGTTAATGAGCTGGGCATGGTGGCACAGGCCAAGAGCTCCAGGCCAGCCTGGGCCCTGTCTCCAAAAATCCTGAACAGGGAGCCAGGAAGATAGCTCAGGGGCACAAGTGCCTGCCTGACAAGTGCAAGGTCCTGAGTTCCATCCCCGGTTCCACAAAAACAAAGAAAGAAAATACAGAAACAAATAAGGGGTCAAGGAGATAGCTCAGGGGCACAAATGCCTGCCTGGCAAGTGCAAGGTCATGAGTTAGAACCCCGGTCCCGCCAAAAAAAAAAAAATCCCGAACAGGAAATGTGAAAACCCAGGGCAGCGGCCCTCACCCAGGCTCATGTGCAGCAGCAGGTGTGCGCCCTGCAGCTCCAGGGTCACGTAGTCGCCCTGGGCCCCCTCGGCGTGCACCAGCAGCCCGTCCTTCTCCTCTGTCTTGAAGCTGAAGGCAATCACGTCCCACAGGCTGCGGCTGACCCCTCGCGGGAAGCGGTAGGAGATGGCATCGTCGCCGTCAAAGTAGAGGATGTCAGATTCTGTGCGCAGAGGACCCGAGTGAGCCGGCCTGCTCCCACAGGCTGTCCTGGGTCCCCGGGGTCCCCGGCCCCCCGCAGCTCACTGTAGGGGCAGCCGTAGAGGCCGAGCCGCAGGCCGATCTTGCCGCGAGGGTTCCAGGCCAGGGGCACTATGCGCACGTAGCGCGCCGTGAAGTGGTAGTGCAGGTCGTGGCGAACCACCGCCGACTCGTTCACGTTGCCAAAGAAGGTCTAGGGGGGTGGGGAGCACGCATGCTGCACCCTGCGCTCCCCCACCATCCTCTTACTCCTCAGAATGACAACCAAACATCACCTCCTCCAGGAAGCTCTCCCACATTTCACTCTAATGGGTTAAACCCTGTGTTCTGAGCAGGTCTCTCACACGCTGCGAGCTGACCACCCCCTGGAGTTCTTTTTTCTCTGTCCCCAAACCCTGCCCCTTCACCCCTGTTCCTGTCACCACTGTCCACCCCAGGGCCCAAAGCAGAGGAGGCCGCCCAGGAGTACCGCGTTGTGCCCTTGCTGGTAGAATGGCGTCCAGCTGTCCACACGGTCCCCGTAGAGCAGCATGTAGCGTGTGACCCAGTCCCAGGAATTAAAGGAACCCTGCGTGGCCACAGCGCGGATTCTGTGCTTCTTCATTAAGTCGATCTGTAGCCAGGGGTTCGGGTCCCCAATCCGGGGTGACCACCCGCTGATGCCTACAGAAGGGGCCAGGACTCTTACTACCCACACCGTCCCCCAGCCCTCCGGGTCCCCACTGCCCAGGGTGGAGGCTGGGCTCACCGTGCAGCCGGGCGAAGCGCGCGGTGGTGAACAGCCCATAGTAGGAGGAGGCGCCCAGGGACCGGGCATACAGGGGCCCGACCAGCTCCTCGTTGCAGCCGTCTGGAGCGGGGAGGGGAAGCTGTCACTCAGCGCCTCCGCTGGGGCCCTTCTGAAAGTCAGGTCCTCACAGCCCAGCGACAGACCCAGCCCTCCAGAGGCAGGGGCTCCACCGGGGGCACAGCAACAGCAGCACGTGCCTGGGGGGCTTCTCTCCTGGAAGACCCTTGGCCAGAGCCCCTACCACCCATTGCAGACACGGGCCTGGGGCTCCCAGGACCCCCCCCCCCAAGTGCCTCAGCACCTTCCAGAACCCAAATCAGACCAGGACACCAGCCCAGCCCTACCCTTCCCAGGTCTGTTTCTTCAGACCCCCAAACCTGCGCCGCCCTAAAAGCCACCCTGGCTCCTGCCCGGCTCCCTGGCTCCCCGGCCTTCGCGCCAGCTCTGGCCCTGTCTGGATCCCAACTCCTGTCGGGTCCCAAGCCCCAAGCCCAGGCCCAGGAGAGCCAGAAGCGGCACCCTCCAGGGACCCCCCGCCCCACTTCCCACCTCGCTGCGCTTGGACCCCGCCCGGCCCTTCTCTGCTCGGCTCAGAGCCGCCTGGCGCAGGGCGCGCGCAGCGGCCGAAGCTGCATTGCGGAGCGCGGTCCGCGACCGGCGGGGAAGGCCCCCGACCACCCAGCCGCATTGCGGTGCGGGACCCGCCCTGCAGGCCCGAGCTCTGCCCCTCCCGCCCCGCCCCGGCACTCACAGTAGCCCCAGCCTCGAGCTCCTGAGGCCGCAGCGGCGAGCAGGACGCAGAGCAGCCGCAGCCGCATCGTGTCGGTGGACCCGGCCGGCGGCCGCCTCCCGCGGCCGGGCGCTTGGGCTCCACGCCCTGGTCTGCTCCCGGTCGGCACCAGGGCGCTGTCCCCTCTCCAGCGTCCCCACCCCCGTCCTCCTCCCCTGCTCTCCGCTCTTCTCCCTCTCCTTTCCTCTCCTCGCCTGTCCTTTCCTCTCTCCTCTCTTCTCGCCTCCCCCTTCCCCAGCCTCCTCTTTGGCACGCGCGTTCCCCGACCCCGCGCAAGCGCGCGCCTCAGCCCCACGCGACAGGGCGGGGGCAGAGCATCCCTCAGCCGCCGGGGAACACCAGCGCCCCAGGCTGCGGGCCAGGACCCAAGGAGGAGGCAAAAAGGAGGCGCTAACCTGGGAACAAACAAACAAACGCCAAACACAGGCGTTAGGGAGCCCGGTGCCCAAAGGCTATGCAGGGCTCGTAACAGGACCTAACATTTCCTGGGGCCTCGGTGGTCCAGGCTGGTGCGGGGCTCCCTCCCAGCACTATGCAATCTGCATTTTAAAAAACCCCGGAGGCTCAGAAACACTAAAAAATGGTTCCCAAGACTACCCAGGTAGCATGCAGATGGCATTCCCAAACCCATCCTTTCCGCTGGGGGTGAAGGGAAGTCTTTCCAGAGGCGAGGGGTGCACTAGGCTCCAGACCCTAACCCTACCCCCAGCTCCTCTCCCCGCCCCTTCCTTCCTGTCTCACTGGTAATTTAACCTCTGCCCTTGCGGCTCTACCTCTGAAACCCTGGTAGCCAGAGATGAGGACGGAGCCCGCGGAGCAGGTGGGAGTGGGGGCAGGGCAGGGTGGGCCCCTCAGGACTCTGCACCCCCTCGCCCGCGCTGGCTGAGCCACAGCCTGGGGTTCCTGGCCATGAGAGTCTCTGTGGGTCTCAGCTGGAGGGCAAGGTGGTGGGGTGCAGGGAGGAAGAGAAGGGAGCCACCCCGACCCAGGCTGGAGGCCGGGGTGCAGGGTCCAGCCGGCCTGCACTTAGCCCTCTGTCCAGCAGAGGGCGCGGCAAGGTGACCAACAGGACTAAGGTTTATTACTGTGAACACTGGGTCTATGTGCGCAGCTAGGTGCTTTGACCCATCGCCACCCATATTTCCAACATTCCTGGCTGCAAGCCTTGTCAGGAGGCCTGGACTTCTATGTCCTGCCGAGGTCCCTGACACCCAGAACAAACAGTGACTCCCTGAAGGTCACCAGCAGGCTGGCAGTGGAAGTAGCAGAGTTCAGGGGAGACAGAAGGTATCTGGAGGGTTTCTACCCCCGCCAGCCTGGGTTTCGGGGCTCATGCAGTAATCAGACGCGGCTGGGGCGGGTGCGACCGCATCTCTTAGGTGTGGCTCTCACTGCCCTCCCCAGGTGTCCTGGGGCTTCTACTCCGGGGAGGAGGATGATGCCTATTCAGCCGAGCCACTGCCTGAACTCTGTTCCAAGGCCGACGTCCAGGCCTTCAGCCGCACCTTCCAGCCCAGCGTGTTGCTGATGGTGTCCTTCCTAGGCCTGGCGGGGAACAGTCTGGTCCTGGCCACGCACCTGGCTGCCCGGCGCGCGGCGTACTCGCCCACCAGGGCGCACCTGCTGCAGCTAGCCCTGGCCGATCTCCTGCTGGCCCTGACCCTGCCCTTTGCGGCAGCAGGGGCGCTACAGGGCTGGAGTCTGGGCAGTGCCACCTGCCGCACCATCTCGGGCCTCCACGCGGCCTCCTCCCACGCAGGCTTCCTGTTCTTGGCTTGCATCAGCGCGGACCGCTACGTGGCCATCGCGCGCGCGCTTCCCGCGGGATCTCCGCGCTCGGCGTCCCACTGCGTGCACTGGGCCTCAGCCGCCGTGTGGCTGCTGGCGCTGTTCCTGGCGCTGCCCGCGCTCCTCTTCAGCCAGGACGGGCCGCGTGAGGGCCTGCGGCGCTGTCGCCTCGTCTTTCCCGAGGGCCTGGCGCAGACTGTGAAGGGGACAAGCGCCGTGGCTCAGGTGGCCTTGGGCTTCGCGCTGCCGCTGGGCGTCATGGCCGCCTGCTACGCACTCCTGGGCCGCACGCTGCTGGCCACCAGGGGGCCCGAAAGCCGGCGCGCGCTGCGCGTCGTGGTAGCCCTGGTGGCGGCCTTCGTGGTGCTGCAGCTGCCCTACAGCCTCACTCTGCTGCTGGACACTGCCGACCTGCTGGCCGCCCGCGAGCGCAGCTGCCCGGCCAGCAAGCGCAAGGACCTGGCGCTGCTGGTGACCGGCGGCCTGGCCCTGGCGCGCTGCGGCCTCAACCCCGTGCTTTACGCCTTCCTGGGCCTGCGCTTCCGCCAGGACCTGCGGGCGCTGCTGCGGGGCGTGGGCTGCAGACCCAGAGCGCACTCCCGCGGTCGCTGTCCCCTCCGGCCACGCCTGTCCTCCTGTTCTGCGCCCACTGAGACCCACAGTTTGTCCTGGGACAGCTAGGGCCGCAGGGGGCTGCAGACAGGCGCCGACCACAGAAGTCCATGAGAAGGGGAGTGGGTGGGGGGACCACGGGGACAGAGGTGGGGGCGGAAAAGTGGCCCTGGGCCTGCCACATAAAGCTATAACATGGAAACAAGATGCAAGCAGCAGCTGTTACTATTTTTGCACCACCAGCTTGCAAGCGCTTCGCAGCAGAGGGAGCTGTGGGCTGCACCCCGCCCCCCCCCCCGGGCTGGGAGGGCGGAGCTGCTGAGTTTGCTGAAGCCCTGGCAGACACCTCCTGCACCTCGACATCGGGCTCACCCGCAGAGGTGAAGCTGAGGTGAGAAGCTGCCAGGCCGAGAGGGGAGGGGCTGCTCCCGAAGCAGCGGTGTCAGAAGAGCTTTCCAACAACCGGCTCTCCTCCAGAGCTCCGGCGGACTCTGCGGACTCCTGGAGGGTGAGGGGCGGGAGGTTCCCGGTGGGGCCAGGGGACCTGCTCGCAGGGGTATAATCCCTGCTAAAGTTCTGCGACGGAAGCAAAACAAGTCATTTAAAAAGTTGAGTTGGAGTCTTGCAGTGTGTGTGCGTGTGTGTGTGTGTGTGTGTGTGTGTGCGTGCGTGTGCGTGTGTGTGTGTGTGTGTGTAGCTGCCCCTGCCCCTTCCATCTTCTTTGTGCCGCGAGGAGGGGTCAGACATCGGAATGAACTTCCCTGCAGGCCCGGACCTGAGAGCTACATGGAGAAGGAGGCGCGAGTCTCCGGGGTCTCCAGCCCCAGGAAATCTCAGCAAAGGCTACTGTGGGGCGCAGACACTGGCAGAAGGCTTTCATCTGTAGTCTTTGTTTTGCACAATCCCAACAGGCAGAGGGGCGCTCACGTGCGAGAGTTCTCGCCCTGTGACATCCGGCCAGCCAGGGTGGACCCTCGCTTTGGCCCCGGCGCAAGCGCGAGAAGGGCGTGGCGTAGCCCCGGGGCTAGAGACCACTGCGCCTCCCACCCATCCGCGAGTCCCCTCCGTGCGCTCCCCTCCCCGGCCAGTCGTGCTCCCGAGAGCCTCAGACAGTAGAAACCCAAGGCCTTGGCGTACAGGGCCTGAGCTTCAGGGGCGACCCGAGGCCGGCGCAGGTCCCAGGGGCCGGGCTGGAACCCTCACCCGAGACCGCGGGAATCGCCGCTGAGTCAGCGCCGCGCGCCTCCCGCGAGCGCCGGCCCCGCCCCCGGCCGCCTGGCACCTCGATTAACCCCGTCCTGTCCGGAACCGCAGGGCGCTCGCCTGGAGAAGACCAGAACACCCCATAATGTGTGTTTATAGTTACCCTTGCCCTTTCCACCTTCTTTGGGTCGGGAGGAGGGGTCAGATTCCCTGCTCAAATTCGGAGAACCGATCTCCCCGAGGCGTGGTGGCTCTCGCCTATCATCCCAGCACCGGAGATGGAGTCAGGAGGCCAGCCCGGGGTACCTGGCGAGTCGCAGGCCAACCTGTCCTGCGCAGCGAGATCCTGACTCGAAAAATAAATTAGTTCAATTCGACTTTATTTCCGGCCTAGGTTTGCGCCTTCTGGGAACCCTTGTCTTAGCTTCACCCCCAAATGAGGTGACTTGGATTTAGGAATCAGACACCCCAACTTCAGGGGTGCAAGACCGCCCGCACAACTGGGCTCAGTGCAGGTCTGGGCACCCTCGCGATAGCAGAGATTCTACCCTGTTTCGGGGATCCTAAGCCTCAGGTGAGTCCCGGGCGCGGACGGTCGGGCCTCCCTTGGGCCTAGCTGCGCCCCTTCTTCTCCGCTCCCTTCCAGCAAGCCTTCTGCCTGCAGTCGGGGCGCAGAGAGTTAAACCCGAGCGCGAAGCCGGGCTCCTGTGACGTCACTGGCACCCCGCGCCCGACCTCGGGGGACGGGGCGTGGCCAGCAGCGTCCAGTCCCTCCTCCCAGCTCCTGCCCCTCCCCGCTGTCACTGAGCCAGGAGCACATGATGCAACCCGCGCCGCTTCCCGCTGGTGATTGGCGGCCGCGCCCGGCGCCAGGCGCAGGGATTGGGTGCAGGAGTCAGTGACGACACATGGACCCTGCCCGGGACCAAAGGGAGGAGAGAGAGGAGAGGCGGGGGGCCGCCGGAGGGGCCGGAGGCGGGGTCCCCAAGCTGCGCCCGCGCCCCTAGCGCGCCAGTCCCGGGGCTGCCTGGAGCGCAGCGCTCGCCGCCCGGGCCCCGGCACTGCTCACCCTCCCGACACGACCCTCCTGGAGCTAGGACTGCGGCCACCTTGGTCACCGTGCCGGACGTGCCACCCGCCGCGCGGGACGCCACAGCGGACGCTACTTCCCCGCGCCGGACATCGCTCTCCGCTGCCTCCTCCCACCCGGACGCCGTCCCCTCCCCCTCCGTGGGTCCCCTCCGCGACCCCTGCAGCCCCTAGGGGGTCCTTGACACCCGGCGCTGGACGTCGCCACCCCCCTGTCCCTCTGCGCGCCAGAGCCCCGCAGGCTCCGCGACCCCGACCCCGCGCCCGGATGCCTCTCCCCGGGGGGCTGTGGTGGCTTCTCTGCTGCCGCCGGGGCTTCACCTTGCTGCACCGCGACTACGGCGACGGCGAGCTCAGCGGGGACGGGGACGAGGACGAGGACGAGGAGAGCTTCGAGCTGCGGACCCCGAGTCCGGCGGGCGGCGGGAGGGTGAGTTACTGGAGACCTGGAGGCTTGGTTCCTGCGCCGCGCTACACCCTGCCTCGCCTCCGGCCAGGTCCAGGCGCGGGGACAAGGGAGAGCCCGAGTCGGAAGCGAGAGCACCCCACTCGCGACGTGCCCGTGGGCCTCGCCCACCCCTGGGCGCTGTCCACTTGCTGGGGGCCCCGAGGCAGTGAGGCGTCGCGCGTGGCCCGACCTGGCCCTGCCTCTCCCTTCTGCGCCGGGCTCGCGTCCCATCCCGTCTCCTTCCGCCTCCGCCAGCGCCAAGGAATGTGGCGAGGCCGGCCCGGCGGCTCGATCGCCTGGGTCCTCCGCGCTCCCTTTTGGCGAGTGTGAGGCCAGATTTGAGAGCTCCCTCGGTGAGGACGTAGGCCAGGGCAGGACGGCCTCTGAGGACTGGGGTCCGCCGGGTGGACCCCATGGAGAGGGAGCTGGGGGCTGTGGTGCCCTATCGTTTGGGACAGAACTGTCAGCTTTCACTGCCGAGGCTCCTGGGAAATCCCCGCACAAATGGTAAGGGGCACTTGGTTATTGGGTCCTGACAAATGTTCCCCAGGGAAACTGAGGCACGCTGCTGTGGGAGACCTTCACCCCTGGCTTGACCTCTCCTTGGGCCCCTACATCCTGGCAACCAGACTCCAGTGACCTGTGGCCAGGCTCCCCTCCCCCATCAGGGGTCCCAGCAGGCTCGGTGGCTCCGTGCCCGGGTGGAGCGGGTGCCAGCACCTGGCCAGTCTGAGGGCAGATAAATATAGAGGGAGGAGGAGGGACGCAGGGACCGGGATGGGGAGAGCCGCGTTAGCAGGCACCTGCCCTGGCGGCGTGCTGGCCTCCCTGCCTGGCCTCTGGAGTCCCAGAACTCAGATCTCAAGGAGGGTGTGCAGGGCCCGGGCGGCCCAGCTCCCAGGCCGTCAGCATCTGCCCTGGCGGTTGTGCTGTGGCCTCCCTCGTGCCCCACCTCCGCCCCTCCTCCCCGGAGCAGGGGACAGGTGCTCTGGCCCCCCCCTGCTCCCCCCTCGGGGCTTTAGCAGTCTGGGCTCAGTGAGACCGTGGCACAGTTCCTGCCTGGCTTGGTTCTGGTCGCCGAGGAGGCCTCTCTCAGACTCCTGCCTCGAAGTTCCAGGCAGGGGGCGAGGAGGGCAGAGCCCCAGTTACAGCTGGCCTTGGAGCCAGAGCTGCCCGCTCCTCAGCGCGGCCAAGCCGGGCGGGGCTCCTGGTGCCTGGAGTCTGGGCCGGCTGCCGGCGTGAAGGGTCCCGTCTCTCCAGGTCTGGGGGTGACTGCAGCTACCAGAGCCAGGGCCTTTACCTCTCTAGTTGAATGGTGGGGGAACTAAGGCCTTGTTGGGGTTTGTCCAAGTTCCTAGTTGGAGTTGGCAGGCTGCGGCATCTGTGATCCCAAGTGCCCTGCCACCCTGCCGCCCCCCCACCCCAGTGCATCTTCAGAGGAGGCGAGGCAGCACCAGAGACCCCGGGAGCGGCGATCCTATGGCCCAGCTCCCTCCCCATCTGGGCTGCTCTCTGCACCTCAGACCCAGAGCAGTGTGTCGTCCCCCGCACCATAGCCACAAGCACAAGCAGGGTGGCCTCTGGCTCTGAGCGTCCTGCCTCTGTCCCTAGAGTCCCCTGGAGGTGGCACTGACTCAGCCTGGGAGGAGCGGGCCAGTCTCTGACAGGTGAGCTTCGCGTCAGCAGGCTGCCCCAGCAGGTAGCAGGACCGTGGGACCCTGTCCCTGCTGCCCCACCCCACCCCCTAAGTTGTGCAATAAGAATAGGCCCTAGCTAGCCGGACACTGCGGCTTGGCTGGGGTCCCAGGGGCAGTCCAGCTGGGGGTGCGGGGAGGAAGGGGGGGTTCTTGCTATTTCTGGTGCGAGGTCAGCACGGCTCCATGGTTCCCACAGTCTGGAGGAGGGGTGTCCCGCTGGGGAGCAGCCCCCTTGCCATCTGGGGCACCCCAGCCAAGCAGTCCAACAGCCTGCTTCCTTTGGCTCTCTGCTCCCCCTGGCCAGGCTGCACAGCTGGGAGGAGACGCGGAGCCTCATCCCAGAGAAGGGGCTGCTGGAGGACGATCCCGACGTGGTTGTGAAAGGTGTGCCCCAACCCCCACGCACGTGAGGGCCCGCCTGGGGGACGCTGATCGGCCAGACTGACCCAGCCCCCATCCCGCTTCCCAGGCTGGCTCTACCGCGAGCCGCGCAGAGGCGGAGCACGGCCGTGGCTGCCCCCACGCCGAGCCTGGTTCGTGCTCACGCGTGATTCCCTGGACCAGTTCAGCAGCAGTGGGAAGGGCGCTAGGCACCTGGGCAGCCTGGTGCTCACCAGCCTGTGCTCCGTGAGCGGCCCGGAGCGCAGGCCCAAGGAGACCGGTGAGACTCGGTGCGGGGAGGGGGGGGGCGGGGGTGCTCGCCCTGCCCGGCACGTGGTGCGTGTGTGCGTGGTGGGGCCACCTGACAGGCCCTGACCCTCCCTTGCCCCCAGGTCTGTGGTCCCTGACTGTGTCTGGCCGGAAGCATAGTGTCCGCCTGTGCTCCCCGCGCCAGGCCGAGGCAGAGCGCTGGGGCGTGGCCCTGCGGGATGTGATCTCCTCCAAGGCGCCCCTGGAGACGCCCACTCAACTCCTGCTCAGGGACATACAGGTGAGCAGGGGCACCCCGCAAGACGTGGCAGTGAGGAGGTAAATGCTTCCTGGGCCTTCTCCACCATCTCCATCCTCTTCCTGGCTTCTAGGAGAGTTGCGGGGACCCAGAGGCAGTAGCCCTCATCTACCGGCGGAACCCCATTCTGAGGCACACCAGCGGGGCCCTGTACGCCCCGCTCCTGCCCCTGCCCTATGGAGGCGGCACCCCAGGTGAGGGTCCCCGGCCTGCAGGTGGGAGGTAAGAACAGAGCCTTAAGGGCCGGGCTTGCATCAGGGGGCAGACCCTCCCCCAGCCCCTCTCTTTCCAAACTGGAAGCTGGTGGGGGCGGGGAGTGGGAAAGGAAGTCTGAGCTGAAAGAGACCCCCCTGCCCCCTTTTCTAAAGGGTTCACGGACCCCTGCTGTTCTTTCAAGAGTTTTTGCACCTGTCTGTTTTTTCATTACACCCTTATTTTTGTTGTCGCACTGGGGATTGAATCCAGGGGTGCTATACAATGATCCCTACCCCCTTTTATTTTGGGAAAACGTCTCCTCAAGTTGTCCAGGTTGGGCTCCAACTTACAGGCCTCCTGCCTCAGCCTCCTAAAGTGCTGGGATCACAAGCAGGTGTCGCCACCTGGGGATTCGTCCAGTACTCTGAAGAGCACTGCCTTCCCTTTATACCTGGTGCAACAGACACCCCTTGGACTTGGGGGAGAACCGTTAGCCTCCTGCAGCTCTATTTCTCCCAAGTGGTCCTAGTGGCCAGCTAGGTCCTAAAGCCAGAGGATTAAGGGGAGCTGGGAGCCAGGTCCTGGCTTTCTGACTCCCACACCAGCAGCCTGTCTCTGACCCAGAGAGGGCCCTCTCGGAACTGGGACTTGAACCTCGGTCCTCCAGTTTTCCTCCTGTCTTGCCAGGAGGGGCCTCTGGTTTGGCTGCGTGGCACCATTGCTTTCCTTCCATTTCCCCGTCCTTCTACCCTCCCCCTCTTCCCCATCCTGCCCTTTTATGCCCCGTGACCTGTCCCTGGGCGTGCCATCCCCCCAGGGCGCAGCTCTGTGTCCCCTCTCCCAACTGTCTCTCCGCCCCTGCCGCCCCACAGGTCCTGGCTATGCGCCCCTGCGAGAGGAGGCGGTGCGGCTGTTCCTGGCGCTGCAGGCGCTGGAGGGTGCGCGGCGGCCTGGGCCCCTGATGCAGGGCGTGCTGCAAACCTGCCGGGACCTGCCTGCGCTCCAAGACGAGCTCTTCCTGCAGTTGGCTAAGCAGACCTCAGGCCCCGCGGGTCCCCCAGGGCTCCCCGCTGCACAGGACCCCGCTGCCTTGCGCTACTGGCAGCTGCTCACCTGCATGAGCTGCACCTTCCGGCCTGGGGGCGCTGTCCGGGGCCATCTCCTGGGGCACTTGGAGAGGTGAGAAGAGCAGCCACAAGGCCCAGCAAAGGAGCTGCAGGGTGGGGAGGAGATAGCATTGCAGAGGGCGGGGACGTGCCCGGTCTAGGCTGCCGCCAGGGAACCAGCGCAGTGGCAATTACCAAATCACATCCCATCATGAGACGTGAGACAACGAAGATAAGTCGCTCTGAGGGACGGAGGAAATGTAACAGGCCGCTGCGGGGTGGCAGGGAGGGGTCGGCCAACCCAGGTTTTAGGAAACCGTAGTAGCGCGGCTGGATTTGGGATTTGCAAGGTGATGAGAGACTTTCCTAGGAGGAGGGCAGCTGAGGGCAGTAGGAGGAGAACCGCTCCGAGACTTGCAAAGTTAATTCAGCTCCCCGCAGCCTCAGGCTGCCTTCAGGGACTGAGTGGAGGAGGCGGAGCCGCCAGACAGAGGAGCAGAGGGGGGCGGGGGAAGAGAAGCCCGGCGGGACTGACCCCCGGACTCCTCCTCACCCAGGACGGAGCAGGCGCTCCCCGACTCGGAGCTGGCCGAGTATGCGCGCTTCATCCGCAAGGCGCTGGGCCGCACGCGCGGCCGCGAGCTGGTGCCGTCTCTGGCCGAGATCGCCGCGCTGAGTCGGCGGCAGGAGCTGCTGTGCACCGTGCACTGTCCGGGCGCCGGGGCCTGCCCCGTGGCCATCGACTCGCACACTACGGCGGGAGAGGTGAGCCGCAGGCAGCCCCTTACACAGCCCGTCCTTCCAGCGCACAGGCCGGGCTCTCCCGGGGCCGCTCAGCCCAGCCCCTGACTTATTTCGGTACCAGAGGGAGTGGTGGTGAGGGTCAGCCCCCTCCCGTGGGCGGAGCCCCTTCCCCGGGGTCTGGCGGTCTCTGACCCTTGCGCTCCTGCAGGTGGCTCGGGAGCTCGTCGGGCGGCTGGGTCTGGCGCGGAGCCGCAACGCGTTTGCGCTTTACGAGCAGCGCGGGGCCCAGGAGCGCGCCCTGGCGGGGGGCACCATCGTGGCCGACGTGCTCACCAGGTTTGAGAAGTAAATGTCCAGCCCGGTCCCCTCCTCCTCCTCCTCCTCCTCCTCCGCTGCCCGCAGCCCCCACTTCGGAAGGTCCTCGAGCGCCAGCGCTCGCGGCTGCTCGCCGGCCACGCTCGGGGTCCCGCGCCCTGTCGCCCCGCCCCTCCCCGGCTCCTGCGCGCAACGCCGGCTTTCCTTCCTCAGTTTGGCGGCCGAGGAAAATGGGCCGCAGGACTCGTCGGACTCGGGGTGGAGACTGAGCCTGCGCCTTCACGGCCCCCTGCACCCCGAAGGCCTGTGCCCCGACGGCCACCAGCTGCCGTTCCTCTTTGAGCAGGTGAGGCTCGCGGGCATCTGCCCTAGCCCCGCAGCCCCGCTTTTGTTCGGCGCCGCCACCCTCGGGACGCCCTGACGCGGGTCTTCTTGCAGGCTCACGCTCTGCTGCTGCGCGCCCGGCCCGCCCCGCCCGACGACGCCACCCTGTGCGCCCTGGCGGCGCTGCGCCTGCAGAGCACTCCCCGGGAGCCCTGCCCGCGCCTGCCCGCCCCGCCGCGCCCCGCGCCCGCGCCCTCCGCCGCCCTGCTGGCCGGGGCCGCTCCGAGCCGGTGCTTGGCCGCGAGGCGCGCGGGGCGGGGAGTGCGGCGGGGCGCGGCCGGGCGCACGGGCGGAGGAGGCGGAGGCGTGCGCCCGGCGGCCGCCGTGCTTGGCAGCTGGAAGCGGCTGCGGGGCCTGGGCCGAGCCGAGGCCGTGGCTGCCTACCTGGCGCTGGCGGCGCAGTGTCCGGGGCTCGGCGCTGCTCGGTATGACGTTCTGGAGCTGAGCACGGTGAGGGGGAGACGGGAGAAGGGGGCTCTGGAAGCCCAAGCCCCACAGCTCTGCCCCAGAGCCTCAGGCCTCGCGGGCCACCTCTACCCGCGTCCGCACAGCCGCCTCCCCCCTCCGCCCCCTCCCGCCCAGGGACACAGCCTCAGCCCTGCGAGCTGCATCTTGTGCCCCTGCTTCGAGAACCCCGGGCCCCTCCAATGCGACCCCGCCCCTGCCTCCCGCAGGAGCCTGGCGGAGGTGCTCCACAGAAGCTTTGCCTGGGCCTGGGAGCCTCGGCCCTATCCCTCTCCCGGCCTGGGGACGCAGAGCCCATCCACAGAGTCAGCTATGGTCACGTGGCCGCCTGCCAGCTGATGGGCCCTCACACCCTGGCGCTGAGGGTCGGGGACAGCCAGCTTGTCCTGCAGAGCCCGCAGGTAAGTGGGGAGAGGGGTGCGGGAAGATAAGGGAAGCCTAGAAACCTGGATCCGGTGGACCCCGGCACGGCTTGAGGTGCTGGGGCCCAGCAGTGACCAAATACAAGCTCCAGAGCAGGGACAGGAAGCACAGAGTAATGGCTACTGAGGATGAGCCAGGCCCCATGGTGCGCATGCCAGTGGGAGGCTGAGGCAGGAATTCAAGGCCAGCCTGGGCTACCTGGGGAGATCCTGTCTCAAAAAAACAAAACAAGGGCTGGTGAGATGGTTCAGTGGTCTAAAGCGCCTGCTTAGGAAAGCTCAGGCAATTGCAGGGACTGTGGTTCGATCCCCGGCACCACATGCTGTGCCAGCCCCACCATCAGGGAAGGCTGAGGCAGCCATAAAATAAAGAAACAAGCAAACAAATAAATAAATAAAATTTAAAAAACAAAACAAAACTCTTACTACTGGAAGTGATTGGAGGGGCTCCCATGAGGTCAGGAAGGATTTTCAGAGGTGCTATGAAGCTAGCCTCCCACGAGGAGCCCAGGCACAGGGGACTGTGAGTACAGAGTCCAGGACGGAAGAGCAACTTGGCCTGGGGGAGGAGCCGGAAGAGCCCAAGGGAGCCTAGCCTAGCGTACACCTGGGATCTCAGCCCCCAGGAGGCTGAGGCAGGAGGTCCTAAGATGAAGGCCTGCTTGGGTTATGGTGCCAGGCTCTCAGAAGCTAGAATGGCTGGCACACATTGGCCAATGAGAGTGTTGAGGGACGCTGGAGCTCTAGGACAGGGAGGAGAGAGAGGCCAGGCTGTGAGCGCTGACCTCCATCCTCCCCAGGTGGAAGAGATCATGCATCTGTTGACTGCCTGCCTGGCCACGCCCTCCCCGGAGAGGCCTCCCTGCCAAGAGCCGCCAGACGCCTCCCCTCCCCGCCTGGACCTGGACCGGGGCCTGGACAAGTCCCAGGGACAGCCTGGCTGCTTGGGGCAGCTGCAGGACTGAGCCCGCCAAAAGGTCACAGTTGCCTGCCGCTTCTGGCCCGGCCGGGGCTACGCTGGGACCCGAGGAGACATGGACCCTTTGGCCCTGCAGGGACAGGGCACACCCCACATGCAAGGACAGTGACGGGTGTGGGCACTTTTGTAGTTTGTTTCTTAATTTATTTGTAGAACAGGAGAAAAAAAAAAAAAAAGCCTTGTTTACACAGCCCCTTCTCGTGGGAGTGTTGCGGGAACAACTTCGACTGCGGCTCCGCCCTTGACGCCCACACTTGGCCTCTGTTTGCAGGGGTGCGCTCAGCATACCCCACCCTCCTGGGGCTCTGCTCTGCCCTTCTGTGACCACTGCCCTGGGGGTGGGCATGCGGGAAGGGGGCGCAGCCGGGAGCTGTGGTTGCTCAGCCTCTCCCCACGGATGGCGGAAGCGTGGCCTCCTGGCACCCCCGACTCACCAGACCCACACTGCCCAGGTCCTGCCTTGGGCTCTGGATCTAGGCCCCGTGTGGGTCCATCTCTGCTGTGCCCACTGCTTTGGGTACAGCGCAGAGATGACAGCACGAGGCCCAGAAGCTTCTGGAAGATGGAGAGGAGCTCTGCTCAGCCGCTCAGGCCCGGTCCAGCTCGGCTCTGCCGGTGCTGGCGCCAGCTCATCTGACCGGCTCAAGGCTGGGCCCTGCTTCTGTGGACGCCGCACCTGTGGGACCCGTGGAGGGCCCTTGGGTGACACTGGCCAACCTGAACCCGGAGCTGAGGCACAGAGGAGATACTGCCAGGATCCAGAGCAGGGCTCGCTCTGGAGGATCACGTTAGGCTCAGAGCAGGGCGCCTGGCTGCTGTAGGCTTTGTAAGACCTGGTGTGTGGCAGAAGGCAGAGCCCCTCTGCCAGCATGACAACCTTCCTGCCCGCGTCACCCAGATTCAAGGACAGA
>PVKN010004459.1:0-33442 GCA_004027915.1 Capromys pilorides
TTTTTTTTTTTTTTTTGGACTGAAGGCTCTCATGAAGAAAGCTAATGGCAGCTTCTATCTCCACTACACTTTCAGCAGCTTGGAGCAGGAAAAATCCAATATGTTACATTCAGTTGAGTCTGAGATGTTATCTTCTGCACGCAGAACCACGGAGCGGAAGGAAACCAGAATGCTCTGGTCTGGGTGTCTGCCGCTTGAGTGCGGACCCAGCCGGCATAGCTCACTCTGTGACCAGAGTTGGAGTAATCAAGGGGAAAGGGGAGCTCGTGCCCAGGCCTAATCAGCCCTGGTAGAGCAAAGACACCCTGGTTCAATCGAGTGGAGAAGCTGCGCACACTTCTCTGGGGTCTGCTTTGTGTATCTGTCCCAGAGCCTTCACAGGAAGAGAAAAACACCCATTTAATTCTCCCAGTCTAGGGTCTTTTCCCAGCCGTAACACCTGCTTCCTCTCTTTTGACGCTTTGTCCCCTGGCAAGCTCAGTATTGTGCAAATGAGCCCCATGGATTCAGCCCTGGGACTGCTGGCATGACGTCCCTGACACTCTGGAAACCCTGCGCCCAGCACGTTAGGCATCTGCCTCCTGCTGAGAGCGGCTCAGGTGATTGCTAGGTGATTGGCTGCGGTGGATAATTCCTACTGCAGCTGAGTAAGGAGGGGCCTCTCTGGTGTCCTGACAGAGGCTGGCGTTTGTGGCCCACTTCCTTCCCATCAGGGGAAAAGACAGCTGACATATGAGGGGAATCCCGAAGAATCCTAGTCAGGTCCTGGGTGTGGGCCTCCCACACGATGGGGGAAGGGCGGTGTATAACCTGCCCTTGGGCCTGTAGCCAGGGTCTTCTCCCGATTGCGATGACCATGATCTCAGTGGAGCATAGCGCTCTTTCCCCATGCAATCACCTAGTCAGGCTTAGTATTTGAAAAGAAAACAAAATAGTGTATCCATTTGACGTTGAATTGGTAAATCCCCAAAAATGGGGAAGATGGGTTCAGCAACTGACCCTACCCGGTAGGGGTGTCTCTGCACATGTGGTTTCTGGGGACAGTCACAAGAGCAGCACAGCACCGCAGGCCCTGTTCCACTGGGATCTGGGCCAGACAAAAGCTAAGAAGCGTCTGTAGCAGGGCAAGTTTCGAGGTAAGGAAATGACTTCCCTTCCCCAGCCTTTCTCCCCTTCTCACCCTGGGGCCAACAGTATCCAGAATGTCTTTCACACAAGTTTTGTTTTGCCTTGCTTTATTATTATTATTATTATTATTATTTAGGGATGGGTGTACAAGGTGTTCAGGGTCTCACCACTAGATCAGACTCATAGTGATCCACCTGTTTACAGCTGCCCAAGAGCTGGGATTACAGGCGCACACCGCCACACCCAGTCTCAATTGCTGTCTCAGCGCACCCCGGGGCGTGGACGGCACAGCAGGCCCAGGAATCAACCCCCAGGCCCCTATGCTTGCTTGCAGATGCTTTGGTCCACTGAGCTATTTGTTTGTCCCAAGTTTTGTTTGTTTGTTTTTTTTTTTCACTTCATTTTGCAGATTGAATCAGGCCTATACTCTGAGCTACATTCCCAGCCCTTTTTATTTTGAGACAAGGTCTCCCTAAGTGGATAAATTCCCTGGGTGGACTCCATCCTTCCTGCTTCAGCTGTCTAGAGTGCTGGGATTACTCTCCTATGTCATCATGCCCATTTAGTCACAAGTTTTAAAATACACCGTGCCAGCTCTGAGTTTCTTCTTTTATTGAAAAAAATTTGTTTTACTTCACACCTGGGCCTGCTGGTGTGGAGTACCAGCTGGTGTGGAGCCTGCTAGGAACCAGGTAGCACAGAAGGAAATGAGCTGCACACCAGAGCTCGAAGCTTCACTGGTATTTGCAGCCCTTCCCAACTGCTAGAATCACCACATGAGCTCCACCTCCTGTCACATCAGCGAGTACTTGATTGTCCTAGGAGCGTGGACCCTGCTGTGACCTGCTCAGGCACAGGATCTAGGCTGAGTGCTCCTTATGAAAGTCTCATGTAGCACTCATAGAAATAAAGTCCACAATGTAATAACCATAGAAGTACAGTCCACAATAAATGCAATGCACTTCCTTCATCTCTCAACCATCCCTCCCACTCCTCTCCATGGGAAAGTGGTCTTCCACAAAACTGATCCTTGCACCAACAGTGTTGGGCGTGGATGGCCGTGAGTTCTCATCTAAGTCCTTTCCGACCTGCAGCCTTCTTCCGGACAACTGGCTTCCATGCCAACCTGACCTCCAGAGTAAACGCTTGAGTGACATTGCCACGGGTGTTTGACACCATCCACCTCATTGTGATCCCAGCTGCCTGTAAATGCCCATCTGGGGATCAATTCATCTATCCACTACCTTGTCTCCCTCCAAGATGGCCAAATGCTGTGTGGAAAATTGTCTAACTATCCTGATCATAGGACTAAAGACTATGCTTGGCTTCTGAGCACATTTGCAGCTCCCTAACAATCAAGCCCCTGATGACTATTTTCAAAGCTTTCACTCATCTTCACTGTCTCCACAACTGTTCCATTACCACCCTGCCTGCCTCCTCCACATCCAATTTTCACCACTGAGCTTGAAAGCCACATCCCAGGAACGTAGACATCACTTCCTTCCCTCATCCTCCATGGAGACCCCCATCCTTTCATCTGGTCTCCAAGCAGCACAGGTCTCATCACCAAATTCCAGTTTGCTGCTTGCAAACAAGGAGGGGCTCCCTTCCATTTGGCTCCTCCTCTCCTTGCTCCAGCTGACGGCCCATCTCCAGCTTCTTCTGTGCCTTCTGACCTCCCTCCTCTCTGCTCACCAACACATCCAAGCCTCCCAAGGCACTCTCTTCCTTCCTCTACTCTGACCCTTTGGCTGAAACACAACTTTAATCAATGGACCATTCTGAATTTCTCATACCATAAGGTCTATCTTAGTTACCTCCCTCTAGTTGCTGAGACAATACCTAGCACCCAACAATATAGGAGGAAAGGTTTATTTAAATCACAGTTTGTGGAGTTTTCAGTCCATAATCAGCTGGCTCCAAGGCAGGTTAGCATAAAAGAGGGGTGACTCTTAGGGTGGTGGAAGGCAGCAAAAGCAACAGGAGCAAAAAGGGGAAGAACAAGCCTTTTTTTCTTCCTTATATTGCATTCAGACTACCTACCCCAGGGTGGATCTTCTACACCTTAAAATGTAGAACTGTTGAATTACTTAGTTAAGCGTCTAAATTTCTCAAGTTGATACAATGGATCAACAATTACAACAATCTAGGGCATAAAGAGCGCACTAGAGTACGACCTCTACACCCTGGGATGCAGAACTGCTGAGTCACTTAGTTAAACTTCTGAACTTTTCGAGTTGGCAAAATGAATCAACTATTAGAGTCTGTGAAGCATTTAACACTAAAGATCATTCCAAAATCTCAAGGTTTCTCCTGGTTGCTCCTTTGCCTTCTTGACAAGGTCTTCCATTGACCTCGTCAAAGTCTTCTTGATAAGAATGGAAGACCATTCTTGTCCTGTCCCACCATCTCTACCTCCCTCCAGGTTTTGTCATCCCAGGTCTCCACCTGGAGCGGCACTCTCTTCTTCTCCTACACATTGCTCTGCTTTGGCCTAAGCTGTTCTTTATCAACATTACAATTCATCAACTGCTTTAGCCTTAACAATCTCCTGGTTATTAGTGATGTCCAAATCCATGCCTTCATCCTATTTGGATTCTCAAACTCTCTGCAAAGTACCGCAGTTTCAGAAACTCAACAAGTCCCAGCTAAACTCCTTGTCTTCCTTCTCTGTGTCTGGCTTTAGTTAACAATGGCACTGTCCACTGAGTCTCACAAGCTGATGGCCTCAGAGTCATTATTGTTCACTCTTCCTGCACTTCCTGCTGTTCCTCAAGGCAACTAAGCCTGCTCACAACTCTAGTCCTTCTGCCTTTTGTGCCTCGTGCCATCTTCCTTTACCTGGCAAATTCCCTTCCTACCTCTAAATTCAGGGTGAATGCCGGGACCTCCTCCTGGACACCGGAGCTCATTTCCCCTGTGAAATGACCTCTTCAGTAGTCTTTGCCATCTTGCATTTTCCTGAAAAGATGGTCATGGAATTATCTATGCCGCATTTGGATGCTTTCTGTTCCTAGGCTTGGGCCTTGACTTCTTCCGCAAGACGAAGGCACAGTCTTAGTCTGTATTCTGTTCCTATAACTGAGTATCATGAACTGGGAAATTTATTCAAAAAAGAAAGTTATTTCTTACAGCTCTTGTGGCTGGGAAGCCCGAGGTTGATGAGCAGCCACATCTGGTGATAGCCTTCCTGCTGATGAGAATGCTGTAGTGTCCCCTAATGGCTCAGGACATCACACAGCAAGACATAGCAAGCCTGATAATTCAGGCCTCTCCTCCTCTTCTTACAAAGCCACGTGCACTCTCAGGGGGATCCTACCTCATGACTTCATCTGATCCTAGTCATTTCCTAGACGTCCTACTTCTGAGGATCACTAACATATGACTTTGGAGAATAAATTTCAGCCTGTGTTATAGAGGTGACAAATTCCAGATCACAGCAGAGAATTTCCTTCCCATTTTGATATAAATAGACTTGTCCACCCCAACCTAGTACCTAGAGTGCATATCCACTGACAGGACACGCACGGGAGCACACATCCTCACTGCCATCCTAGACCCACTACGGATCCATCTGCCTCATGGAATGGTAACATCAGGCTGTGGAAGCTGACCAACTTGGACTTGACTCCAGCCCCAGCCCTTGCTAGCCAAATATGTGCGACACTTTAACCTTACTGCTAATTTTTGATTCACTTGCATATTATCTAGAAGATTAGCGAAGCATGTTTCTGGGTGTGGGTCATAGAGGTGTGAGCTTGGTGCCTATATTGGTTGCCTGTCCCTGGTGCTGTTCCCCCATTCTGCCTCCCAGTTGCCATGCACTAAGCAGGTTTATCCCACCATGATGCCTCTGCCTTAGAGCCTTGAAGCCATGTACTGAATCCTCTACAACCATGAGCCAAATACACCTCTCCTTGAAACGTGAGTGTCAGTTATGTAACCCCAGTAATGTGAAAGCTGAGTGATATGGTGTTCTTGGGCAAGTTATGGAGATCATTAAGTTTTGAGGATCTGAGCAGTAATCACCCTTTCCTCATAAATTCACTGCGAGAATTAATAAAATGATGAATGGAAATATGCAACATATTTGCCCAGCTCAGAGTAAGAGCTTTACAAATGTTAGCCAGTATTATTAACCATGTGAAGGCCCCTCCATAGGCATAGACTCAAGCCTGGGGTCTTTTTTAAAAGCCTTGGCTATCAGAAGCTCTAAGGAAAGTTTGAATTAATAAGTTTCTGATGAATTTGGTTCTTAAAGGCATATGACATTAAAAATGTATGATATTTTATGCCTGGGTATAACAGGAAGTTTCAGCATATATTTTATATGTCACAGTCAAATAAGAAACAAGTCTTCAAGCTCATTGAAAATGAGAAATCCAACAGGGAAAATATAAAAATATCTATATTGAGTATTAAGGATTCATTTTTCAAAAAAGTTTATAAAGAACTCCAGCAGTTTTCTTGGTTGCATAGGAAGTCTTTGCCTGGTCCTGGAGATATCTTACAGTCTAAGAACCTGCCTGGCAAGTGCAAGGACCCGAGTTCAATCTCTGGTACCATATGCCATGCTGATCCCACACCGAGCCGGACACCAAGACCAGGCATGGTAGTGCATGATTGCAATCCCAGCACTGGGGAGGCTGAAACAGGGTGCTCACTATGGGTCCAAGCTGCATAGTGAGACCCTGTACCAAATACAGAAAAAAAAAAGTCTTTGCCATCTACAAAGTATGCAATGCCAAAAGCTGATACCATGTGTCATGTCCTCCTCTAAATCCCTTTAAAATATTGACAGACACACATTTGTATGGATGTGCTCATGATACATTATACTGAATCGTTAACCTACCTTCCTCACAGTCATTAATACCTACCTTCCAGTTGATGAAAAACAAATCTAACTAGACTTCGGGGCAAACAACAGCACAATAATTTATCATTCTATATATGGAAACTGCATACATAATTAATTTGCAGAGTTTCTATAGATTTCATTCATAAATACCCAGTTTACTGGGAGCTAACTCCAATCATATTTTTAGACAGAACCTGGAAGAATACTGTGGGTCAAAGATAAGTTCTCCTCATGTAATTGTTAAAACAAGGCCCTAAAGTGGACCCTAATCCCACATGGCTGGCATCCTTATGAAAGAGATTAGGACACAGACTCACACAGAGGGGAGATCAAGTGAAGGCACAGGGAACTGACAACATCTCAAACCAAGGAAACAAGTCCTCAGAAAGATCAACCCAACCAACACCTTGATCTCGGACGTCTAGGCTTTGGGAATGTGAAAAAATATATTTCAGTTTTTTAAAGCCATTCATCTGTGATTTTTAGTTATTGAAACCCTAGCAAACTAACCCAGAGACTTTATCAGAAATCATACCTTTTTCTGGGCATGGTGGCACACACCTGTAATCCCAGCACTTGGGAGGCTGAAGCAGGAGGATCGTTCAGAGTTCAAGATCAGCTTGGGCTACAAAGTAAGCTCAAGGCCAGCCTGAGCTACACAGTGAGTTCCTGACTCAAAAAATGAAGAAAAAAAGAGAGAAAGAAAGAAAGAAAGAAAGAAAGAAAGAAAGAAAGAAAAGAAAAGAAAGAAATCCCACCTTTCACCCACACTCTCCATCCCCAGCCCTGCTGTCTTGCTGCCTTCCACGATACCAATTATTGTGTCATCTCCAACCATAAACACATCAGGTGACTTCGCAAGGCCTCTGCTGGCCCTCACCAGCACAGCACCCAAGATATAAAGGTGACAGAGTGGGATCTACATCTCCTCTGGTTTCTGTCACTTGCTCAATATAGAGATGATTTCCTGGAGACCCCACCAACTCCCTGCCCCTGGTCAGAGCACTTCGGAGCCATGCTTGTGTCAACCCAAGTTCACTGTCTCAGCACGTGCATACTGACTGGTCCCCTGCAGGGACCCCAATCTGGGCAGCAGCACCCTGCTGTGCACACAGACCTCCAGCTTCCTTCCTCTGTCACAGGCCCACCCCTCCCCTCTGAGAGGGTCCTGTCTAGAGTCTTAAGCATCTGCCAACCTGTTGCCAGGGCTCAGCCAGGTGCCAGCCCAGGCTGTCTTTGATGCGTGCTCAGGGAGTGCTGCTTTGAACCACAACCCAAATACTCTGGGCTAGTGCTGAAATGCAACTCCTTCCACACTTCTCGGTTATTCTTTTAGCTAACCATTATGTTCCAGTATTTGTCTGAAAGTAGAAAAACTTTTTGTATTGCTCTAGGAGGCAGCTTTAGCATCTATGTATAGAACGTGAGGAAAGGCAGCTGCATCTTCTGCAAAAAAGGGCGAAGTCTACAGCAGTCATAGCTAAAAGTGGAACACTATCTGTTGTGAAGGAGAGCCTTTCCAGTGGCAGGCTGGCCATTTCTTTCTTTCTCTCTTTTCTCCTCTTTTCCCTCTTGCTTGTTTTCCTCCCGTGTGCCCTATGCTAGGAGCACTACCTCATCACCCAGACTGTCCACATAAGGGCCTGTAGTTCTCCCTAGACTCCTGCCTCTGTCCATGCCATGCCCACGGAGTCACTTGACCCACAAGTCTATTTTCCTCTCGTGCCCTCCCCATCCTGCCCCTGCCTTGCTATCTCAGAGTCCCCCCATGCTGTAGGGCACCTGCTCTTCCCTTGCCTCTCTGCCTACCCAGTGTTCTCCTGACCCTGAACGCAGAACGGCTTTCCGCACCCCCAAACCCACTGTAGGCCCTTCTGAGGTTGACCTGCTAGCCCTCGCCTCTCAGCTACACCCCAGTCTTCTAGATCTTGCTTTGTGCTGCTAAGGTGGTGCTTTGTGAACCACATTTCTGCAAAAAAGGGTAAAGTCTACAGCAGTCAGGGCACAAAGGCTGGGCACAAAGACAGGGGCCTTTCTCCACACACTTGCATCTCCCCTCAGCATCACCCATTCAGTGGCACTGGTGGTCCATGGCTACAGCTGGGGTAGGTCTCCAGCTTCTCTAGACAATGAACGACTCGCCACAGGCCATCTGAAACACCAACTCCAGCTGTCGCCACCCCTCTTGAGTCATCTGAGTACCTCCCCTTTCTTCTGAACCTCAAATTCTCATGAATCAACTCCTCCCTTTGTTCCTGGAGCCCTACAGCTGGGAGCCACGCTTACCTTTGGGCTCCTTCCATCCCTTGCTACTCTTCCGGTCCTTGAGAATTCCCTATGTCAACTTTCCTCCTTTGGAACACCTAGAGTAAGTCTGTTGTCTCCCCGCTATACCCTAACTGAGGCACCCCCAAGGGCCTTCAGCCAGATATCTAACCTTTTCGTGCAAAGATCGCAGGCAGTTTGTGATTAGGCCCAGCGCGGGCTGCCCCAGCCCTTACATGCATTCTGCAGTCCGTCCAGGCCCAGGTCCAGCCTCCCTGGCACTGCTTTTCTGTCTGCTGCATGAGGCTGCAGCCCAGAGCTAGCTGTTCACTGCTCTGTGAATTCCTCGGCTTGGAATCTGCTCCTTGTTCTTGGGCTCAGCTCCTGCTCTTGCACCTCTAGAAGAGTTACTGGTTCTGCGCCCCTGCTCGTTGCCAAGGGTGCCCTGCTCTGGCCCCTGCTCTCGGGTCTGCTCCTTAGCGCTCGGAACACTCTGGCTAGGGCAGAATCCGGGGCTGGTCTTGTTCCTTCTTCTTCTGCAGTGCACTGGCTGTGTTCTCTCCCCACTCCCTTTGCCTGTCTGAGTGTCCTCCTCCTTTATGGGCCTGAGAAATATTCTCAAATGGAAAGAAAAAAAAGCAGAGGGAGAGCGTCCTAGGGTGACTTTCTGCGCCACCCGTGTCTGCTTCTGACCTCTGTGTGCCCTGCGGGACATTCTCACTCCAGGAACGGAGCTATGGCTGGCTGCTCCAGTTCTTGTCCGCTGTGCATTTCTTGGATGAGACGGAGGTAACCGGAGCTCTGGGGACTTCGGCACTCAGCTCCCGAGGTGGAAACAATGAGAACAGCGTCTGAAGAGCAGGAGGCACCTGAATGCGAGCCAGCGCAGCAAATGAAGGCTGGGCCTGCCCGGCAAAGACCCCGCTGGCCTGGCGACAGAGGTCGATGGGAGCACGCCTGCTCACATTGAGCACGGCAGTCCTGATGACAGAAGAGAAAATGATCTTTGAGCTTGGGAAGCCAAACTGGCCTAAACAAAAGGAGGGAGGTCAACGAGAGGATCTGACAAGGACGGATCTGGCCTCTTTCATGGGGCAGCAGCCAGCTTCTCCTCCCACGCAAAGGGGAATGTGTCCAGCGCAGCACCTCGAGCAATTATAGTTTCACTTTGTCCCCCTGTCCCTTTGCCTCCTGGCTCTGAAAATTCACTTAATAAATTATTTTCATGCCGGCCAAATACCTCAGCAGATTAAAGTGCCTGCAAGCAGGCACAGAGGCCGGGAGTTCTATCCTCGGACCTGCCGTGCCAGCCCCGCCTCCGGGACGTGGTGAGAGCTGAGGCAGCAATTGAGGCTGGGCATGGTGGAATTCCAGCTCTTGGGAGGCTGTAGACAGGTGGATCACTATGAGTCCAATCTAGTAGTGAGACCCTGAACACTCTGTTAACCTTTCCTTAAAATTATAATTTTGAATAGATGAATTAACTTTGAATAAATATATATTTCAGCTATTCAAAGTAACACTTGGGCGGAAGCCTGTTTCTCTCCTCGATCCTACGCGTGTGCACGCGCGCGTGTGGAATGCCACTCGTGCCACCTGAGGTGGGTCTGATTCATGACCCGAGCACTGAAGAAGCCGAGGAGAGGCAAAAGCGAATGAAGCAAACCCTTCTGCCAAGAGCAGAGAGGACAGGGAGGCCCACGTTTAAGAAGGGGTTTGCTGTCCAGTGACCAGGCCAGAGCAGGGCCCCCCAAACTTTAGAGACCCCACCACTCAGGGGTTTTGCTTTGTAATGAGATGCCACTCTTAGATTCACAAAACAAGTATTTATTATTATCCCTGAAGCTCTGGGTGGCAGATTCAATATCCCTTTACCGGGTAAATTATTTATATTGAAATGTGTTCCTGGGAGGTCACAGAGAAGCCATATAAGCTGGAAGCATCGTTTAATTTATTGTCGCCCGATTCCCCAGTTGCTGCTGGTTCTACCATGGTCATTTTTTACTGCCACATTTCCAGTTCGACGCTCTGCATTGGCCAGAGGAGGACTTTGTGCTGACTGCTCTGTGGGGTGTCCCATAGGCACAGAGGAGGCTGTGGTCATGTCTGTAGCCTGAGAGAGGGACTGCCCCAGGACCATAATCCTCAGCTCCTGCCCCTCTATCTAAATGGAACAGCCCCCAACCCCAGTTCCCAACCCTGTGCTGGTGCTTTACAAAGGTGGCCTCAATTTATATTCTGACAGCCAAACTTGGAAGCACTGCCCTGCTCTTCCTGGTCCGTGGTTAGCGGCCTTGAGGCTCTGATGAGACAACAAGTAATCTGTGTCTGTACTGTACCTGTTCCAGCACCAGGTCCCCATCCGCATCCATCTGAATCCAAAGCCCCTCTCTGTGGTGGTCCTGCCCGACAGGCGGGGCAGCTTCCTGGCTAACAGAAGAGCCCATCCCGTGGGGCTGACTTAACAACTATTCACTGGTGTCCTCACCTGTAAAATAGATATTGCTGAGTGGATTAAAGGAGTTCACAGCAGTGCTCCGATGGGTCATGGCAAGCACCTGATTAAAACGCTATTAACAGTAAGCCGTGGAACAAGGTGTAGACATCTCGGTGGTACTTTTGCCCATTTCCAAATGTGTCCAAGGCTTTCGAGCCCCAAATCAGGGTTCTGTTTGCCAGGTAGTGACTCTTACCCATGTCATCTCACCTCTGAACCTCATTTTTATATCTGTCAACTGGAGACAATGACACTCCATCCTGTTCATCTCAGTTGCTTTTACTCATTGGTAGGACGACATATCCAACACCCCAAATTAAGGAAGGCAAGGTTTATCTAGCTCACAGTTAGTGGAGGTTTCAGCCCATACTCTGCTGGCTCCAAGGCAGATGGGAGCAGTTCATGGCAGCAGAAAACAACGAAGAACAGAGGAGAAGCAGCTGCTGCAGCATCTATCAAGTCTCTGTCTTCCTTCTGTGCTGACTATGAAGTTTGGAGCTCCACTGCGAAGACCAGAGGTCCTCTGAAATGGTGCGGCTAAAACAATCAAAGTTCTTAAAGAAGTGACCCATGGAAGCCTTCCTCAACCCCTTTATATATCCTTTTTTGTGCTGAGTTGCTTGGGGGCAGCTCTCCCAGCCTGCCAAGCTGATCCAGCCAAGATGACACAATGCACCAACCCACTACACTGTTACTTCACAAGATTTGAGACAGTGGTGGCCTTAAAAGCTGAACAGCATTAAGTGATGGTGATGGTGATGGTGATGGACATGGTCATGGTCATGGTCATGGTCATGATGATAAAGACATGGAGCCAAGGAAACCACAGGGCCCAAGGTGAACTTGTGAGTCCTTCCGGAGTCTCTTGGTCTTCACTGTGAAATCTATACTTACATACATTTCTCTCCATAGTTACAGCTGCAGACACATCTGGAGAAACTCAAACACCTGTCAGGCTTTCAGTATTGACTTCAATGTTCCTCCTCTCTGAGTCAGTGGTGCATATGGCAGGAGGTTAAACTGTGTTGCCGCCATTGACAAAACAGACTCCCCCTCTCCCTCCCGTCTTGGCCTCCATGAACTGCGGCTCACCCTCCAAGCTCTGGGTGAAATGTTGCTTTCTAGGAGACACAGTGGTGGCCCTTCCTTAGCTGCTGCTTGGTCCTCTGTGACCCTTTGTCTTAGTTACTTCCTCCCCGCTGAACACAATGCCTGACACTCATAATTTATAGGAAGAGAGATTTATTTGGGTTCACAATCTGTAAGGGCTTCAGTCCACAGCAGTCTGGCTCTAAGGCAGGACAGCACGGCACAGGGACATGGCAAAGGAGAGCTACTCATGTACAATGGTGGAGAAAAGAGAGCAAGAGGATAGGATGGGGCAGGGAGGTAGACCCACCTTCTTCCGCCAGGCTCCACCTCCAGGTAGCATTTGTAGCTATACAGTCACTCATCAGTGAGTGAGTACCACATGTTCATGATCTAACCACTCCCCAGTGGCCCCACCTACATGCCCATGAGGCTTTGGAGGACATCTAGACATAAGCCATAACTTCTTTCATGCCAGGCCAGTCCCTCAGTGGTCAGTCAAGGGTCAGGTAGAGGGAAGGACCCCACACAAGCAAGGAATCACGGGACTGGAAAGTAACCTCTCCCTCGAAGGCAGAGGCCAGCAGCAGCCAGACTTGCTTATTCCAATTCCCCACCCAACACAATGCCAGCTCCTCTGACTTCAGCAGAGAAAGGGCAGCATGGGATTTTCAGGGCCCATTCTTTGCTGCCTCATCTATCTACTAAGTCTCTCTTTGTTCCCCTAACACAGTAGGATTTGTTCTCTGAAACTTGCTTCCTGTGGAGACCCCATGCTGGCTCTGATATACTCAGGTCTCCTTAGATGACCCAGTGTGGCACTGCTCCATCACATTTCACCATGTATGCATGATGGAGGGAGACCCACAGAAGAGGACTTCCAATGTGCAGGCCACCCAGTGTCACTATGGAGAGAAATGACATTCCCAGATGTGCAGTGTGTGGCAAGGGGATGTTCCCTTAACTGATGACCTAACATAAAACGGACCATCTCAGCCCAGTGCTACTCAGTCCTATCCAGATAGGAGTAGCACCTGGAGAGCTTAAAAATAACATCAGCCAATCAAAACCAAATCTCTGGAGCAGGGCCCCACATACATATCTGTCTTTAAAAGCTCTCAGGGAATCCTGATGCTGGATAAAACTGAAACCGAAACTGACACTTTGGAACTCACTACCTCTCTCACCTCCCTGAGCTGGGCCAGGATTTGTGCAAAAGGGTTTGTCCCACAGCTGCAGAATACCAGGTCCACATGTGTCCCAGATCGGGAGTACAGCCGGCTGTCCAAGAGGGTGTCCCACTGGCTATTTCCCCCCAGAGTAGGTGTCGCAAAGTAAAGCCATTCAGAGAGAAGGTTTTGCAGATAGAAAACAAACACCTGGAAACTGAAAGAGTGCTGAAGCTGAGGAGGAGCCCCAGACCTCAGGCCCTGGGGACGCTGCCTCCTCCATCAGTAAGCAGGATAACTAATAAGCAGCCTGCCTGGCCCTCGGGTGTTTATGGCTCCCACATGAGGATGTAGACAGTAAAGCGCATTGCAACTCGGAAGACTTTGTACGACGATGAGTTATTATGTTGGATTAAAGTTGTCACTGCTCTGCTGCTTTTGTGAGGATAAAATACATTCAACATAAAACCACCATTGAGTGGAGAAAAAAATTCTCTTGTTAGACTAATTTTCACCTAGAAACTGGATATGTAGGCATCGCAGTGCCCCAACCCACTGCAGGGGGAACACTGAATGCAGTTGTTCACCAATGCTAGAGCAGCCATGTTTCACAAAGATGGGTTTTCTGTCCCACTCGAACCAAAAGAGAAGCACATCACATGGCAGGGGCAGGGCGAGGTCTTCACTGACATTTGCTGGACACATAAGTGCCCGTCTCATCCTCTTACCTACCTGCCTGTCAAGAGCTGATTGTGAAGGATAAGTAGATGGGGAAACTGAGTTAGAGAAAGGTAGCCTGGGGGATCTGAATCCCAACAACGAGGGAAAAATGCAAAGGGCCAGACATAGCATAGGGCTATCAGAGGAGGAGCTGCCACCACGGGCAGAGGTCAAGACCACAAGGCTCACCTGGTCTCCCTCCAACAGCAGAGACAGGGGACTCTGTCATGTTCAGTTTGGCCTTCTGTCCTTTCCTTGCTAAGCTGGGGGAGCCCAACGTGATCATCACCCAACCCCAGCCCAGGGTCCTTGTTCTAGCCCAAGCCCGTGTTCACCCACCGTCTTATGACTGCTGATGCTGAGACACAGACGTCTTGACCCTGTATTTGTCAGCTCTGGCTGACACGGCAAACTCCACGGCTTAAGAGGGTTCTATAGTTTATATTCATGTTGTCACAATTCTGGAGGCTGCAAGCCCCAAATCAAGTGTTGACATAAGGAAGGGGAGTTCCTTCTGAGGTTGCTCTCCCTGGCATACACCTGGCCACCCTCTGATGCATCCTATCACTGTCATTGTGGGAAGAAACCGCCTCCTCCTTTTATAAGAACAGCATTCAGACTAGGTTAGGGGCCCACTCTGATGAGCCTACTTTGATCCAATCACCTCTTGAAGACCTTTTCTCCAAATATGATCTCATTCTGAGATGCTGAGGACCAGTGCTCCAATCTATGAATTACTTTTGAAGAGGGGACATAATTCAAGCTCTCTCAACAATTGTCACTATTCTTTTTTTCTTTTTTTCTTTTTGCCTGATTTCCCCTTCACTATCATTTGGCTTTCTGTACTTGTGTCCTGGCCTTGTAGACTTGACCACTGTGTTGGTCACTGACCACACTGAATGTCCTCTCCTGTGTGCACAGACTCATGCCACATCTGGAGGTCATAGGACAGAGTCCCATTTGTACCCTGACTCTTAGCTGCATCTTAGGTTGCCTCTACCTTAGTTCTGGGTGGAATGAGGTTGGATACTTGCCAACAACCAACATTTAGGTTGTGTATTCATGGATATAATGTCATGATCCCTTCCAAGTCTCTCTCCAATAGTTCTGCAGTTTGAATGAGTATGGAGGGGTGATACCTGAAAGAATGTAAAAGGCCCATTCGATTGGTCAGCATTAGCAGTGATGCTAGCCTCTTAATGCTCCCCTTCAGTGCTCTAAATGCAGTCCCTACAAAACCTAGGAGAACTAGGCATGGCAGCACACATATATAATCCAAGGTACTGAGGAGGCTGTGGCAGGGGATTTATAAGTCCAAGGCCAGCCTGTCTTGAAATAAAAGATAAGAAAAAGGCTGGGGGTGTCGATCAGCACTTGATGAGTTCAAGCCCTTGTACCACATGAAGAGAAAGGAGGAAGAAGAAAAAGAAGAAGAGGGGGAGAAAAATTCAAAGAAAATGTCAAGGAGATTCATACATTTAATGTTCTTGAATATACAATGAACCTACTTCTCAAGAGATGTCTGGTCTTAGCTGACAGGCAAAGGTGACATGACGTGCTCAGGAAACCTTGAAGCTTGTCAGAGTGTTTGTGCAACCGCAGCACCCTGCCCAAGACAGGTAAAGCCAAATCTCCCGTGGCTAGGCAGGGTCCTGCCAGGGAATGGGCGGGCGAAGATGAGCCAGACAGATGACTGGTAAAAGTCATGTTTTCACCCAAAATTCTGGCTGCTTCCCAAGCATTTCCTTAACCTCAACTAGAAATCTGCCAGCTTGGCCAAAGCATGGGGGAGTCGTATTTATTCACTCATTTACCCAGACATGAATAAGTTATCGTATCCTCAGCCTTAGGCAGGAGGTCAGGAAGAGAAGGATGAAAGGGACAGTCCCTGAGCTCACGTGGTAGCATTCCTGGGGTTCCTGGAGGTGGGGACATTGGTGTCAGGTAGGCTGTGGAGCCAGGACCCCTCATGCATGCACATGTGTGTAGAGTCCAGGGTCAGCTGTGGTCCTGAGCCAAGAGGGAATTGGGCTCTTCAGCCAGCAGGTCCCCATGGGAGAAGGCAGTGCCAGCTCCAGAAGGTGGAGACAGCAATGGGCTCAAATGAGGCTGACACAGGGGACATCAGGGAAAGGATTTGTCCCACAGCTCCTTGCAGGCACACATGACATCAGATAGGACACCAAATACTAGAGGATCCTGAGGTCCCAGGGACAAAGCTTGGTGTCTACAATGGTCTGGGGCTGTTATGAAGCTCCCCTTAGATAAGCAAGGTCACATGAGGTCATTTGATGAGTGTCCAGATGTCATAGTCCATCTGCAAAACTAATTTCCTCCTAAGAGCTATTCCCACAGGGGTCCCACAGAGGATCTTGCCTGATTTGCCCCATGGACTGCTTTTGGGTGCCCTAAATAAATAGTTTTCTTAAATCTACCAAGAACATCCCATGTACTCTGGCACCACAAAGCAACATTAAACAAAATCCTTAGCATAACAGATGTGTGTTAGTCAGGTTCTCCAGGAAAACAGAATCAAATAGAGAGCCTATGTGTGTGGCAGGGAGGGAGTTCCTGTGGATTCTATTTCGCTGGATATCCTTAATACACATCTCAGAAGGTCCAGCTTTTCCCTTCCTCTTTCTCTGTCTTTCACTGTCTCTATAGTAAGGGAGCTCCTTGGGGCTTATCCCATTGCCATGACAACCTCACTCAATCCTGCTGGATGGCCCCTGCCTCAACCCCATCTCTTGCTGGATGGCATCTGTTATGGTTTGTGTATAGGTGTTCCCCCAAAGCCTCATGCAGTCATGGGGCAGCTTCTGGAATTTGTAATTGCTCATTGTGAAAATAGATGCTGCCCCTCCCCTGGGGCAAGTAATTTGTATTTCAATGTAAGGTAGGAAGAGAAGTTAGCTGCTTAAACTGCTGTTAGTTCTCTCCCATTTGCTCTTGCTCTTTGCCAGCCATTATTAAAGGTTGTTTTCTGCCATGTGCCTCTCTGCCTTGGAAGCCAGCTGAATATGGACTGAAACCTCCAGTAACTGTGAGCTAAATAAACCTTTTCTTCCCTCATTTTGAGTGTCAGGTATTTGTCCCAGCAACTAGAGAAGGGTAACTAAGACAGTATTTGGTACCACAGGAGTGGGATCATTGCTGTGACTAACCTGACCATGTGGATTGCAAGTGTTTGGAAATGGCTTATGGGAAGAGATAGGAAAGGTTTGGAGATGTTGCCTACTTGTGAAGAGCTGGAACAGCTTCGGCTCTTCTGTAGGGGAAATTCTGGTCAGAGCTCAGACCAGGAGGCTGATAGAAAGCAGCCTGTAAAGACCAGGCTTGTAGGTTTCTGCTGGGAAGAAGGACTACATTGGTTGTTGGACTCCAGATCATTTGTGTTTTGACTTGGCAGAGATATTATCTGTATTTTGCATGTGTCCAGAGTCTCTGCCTGAGACTGAGTTTAAGCATGGCAGACTGATGAATCTTTCAAAAGATATTTCAAAGAGCCAAACATTGGGGCAGTGGCATGGCTGTTATTGGGGGCTTTTAGTCAGATTTGTGTTGCAAATCAAGGGCAAGGAGCCCAGCAGGATGGCTCAAGATGTTGTGAGTTCGGCCAGAAAGGAAGTGCCAGTAAAGTTGTGGACTGCAAAGATGGAGCTAAGAGGATCTCTATTGCTGAGAAGGAACCAGAGAATGGAAAAGATGGCCTAAGGGCATCACAGGAGGTGGCAGGTCTCCGCCCTTTGTAGCCTCAGAATTGCAAGGGTCAGAGACCTTGCCTTGAGGGGAAAGCCGCCAAGCCCTTTGTTCCAGAATGGCAGCCTCGACAGCTGCACCAGGTTCCAGAATGGAACCAGCACAGAGAATTTATTCCTCAGAATCAGGATCAAAGTGCTCAGCAATCCATGCACTCAACCCCTATAGCCAAGAGAGAAGGAAGCCTGGCTACTGCGCCAGTTGGCAACAGACCTTGGCATCATCTATGTGGCAGTTGTTTTAGGTGCATTGAGAATGCAGGAGTTCTGAGATTAAGAAGGCTTCCACTTCAATTTCAGAAGGCCTGGGAGGTCAGGCAGTGTGCCCCTGAGAGGGCAGTGGGTAAAGCTGTGAGTGAGAAGCCTATTCAGTGGAAACCCCAGAAGTTTGGAAAAGCCAGGAACATGGATCATGCAAAGAGGAAGCAAATCCAGCCTGAGAGAGAAGCCATGGGAGCTACCACCGCAAGGGCCATAGGGAACCACATGGAGCTTACAATTCGCCACAGGTTTCTTTGGATATTCCACAAGGACCTGTAGGATTTAATGTTGGCTCTTCTGAATTTTGGATTTGTGCTGGTCCCAACGCTTAGTATCCTACTTCATACATCTTTTAGAATGGTAATGTGTATCTTGTGCCTTTGAGTGTTGAATGTGTTTAATTTCCATTTGTATAGAAGCTCACAGAGACTTGGGACTTGGACTTTTCAGCAATGCTGAAACTGTTGGGACTGGCAACTCAGAGATGGACAAGAATATCTTTTGCTTAAAGAGATGTGCATGAGTCTTTGGGGGCTCAGGGGGCAGAATGTTATTGTTTGTGTATAGGTGTCCCCCCAAAGCCTCATGCATCATGGGGTGGCTTCTGGAATTCGTAATTGATTATTGTGAAAATGGGTGCTGCACCTCCCCTGGGGCAAGTGATTTGCATTTCAATGTAAAGGAAGAGAAGTTAGTTGCTTGAGCAGCTAGCTCTCCCTGCTCTCTTGCTCTTGCCCAACACCATGAAAGGCTGTTTTCTGCTATGCGCCTCTCTGCCTTGGAGCCAGCCCAATATGGACTGAAACCTTCAGTAATGGTGAGCTAAATAAACCTTTCCTTCCCTCATTTTCAGTGTTGGGTATTTGTCCCAGCAACGAGAGAAGAGTAACTAAGACAGCATCACCTTCTGGGCTCTACAAAGTGGGTCTGGAGTCAGAGGTCTTGAGCTGATCCTGGGTTTATAAGTAGGCAATGAGTGCATGAAGGTGCCTAGCACCACCCTCCCCTCTGAGAGCCATGTAAGGTGCTCACCCCCATCTGCTGTTACTGCACAGTCATCCCCGTGTTTGACAGAGCAAACTCTGGGCCTGAACGTGGGTCAACCTCTTCCCAGCTGTGAGATTTAACCCAAGTTAGGGAGCCCCTCCATGTCCCCAGCTCACCTGTTGGACAAAAGGGTGGGCTGGTGCCTACTTTCCAAGTGTACTGCAAGGACCACATGAGTCCAAACCTGGCACACAACGTAGCCATCAGTGCTGGCTACGGTGGCCCAACAGGTCGGCTCCTCCAGTACACACTGGCTGTATTTCCTGCACACAAATCTGGCCCTAGGATCTTCTCACTTCTGCTCCAATGTCACCTTCTGAAACCCAGGCTATGACAAGAAGGACCGACCCTTGATGTGCCAGAGTTGACAGGCTGTCTGTAGCAAGGCCGCATGTCGGATGCTTTCTGATGCCAAGCAGGTATCCCGGGGAAGCACTCTATTTGCTTATGGTCTGGAGGCGGCATCGGCATCAACACATGCAAGTTAGGAGGCGTACTTTTTCCCTAAATTTAAGGAAGAATTTCCCAAAAGTGAGAAACATCCTGAGATGAGGGCGGAAGGCACCCTGTCACCCTGTCACAGGATGTGGTCATCAGGAAGGCTGAAAGGGGCTTTAGGCCTGACATGGGCAATGATCTAAGTCCCCTTTCAGTTCCTTTTCAGCCTCTGCATGCAAGTTGCTGGTAGTTTGATGTCCAGAATCTAGTTCAAATTTAATCTTCTGAGCTGGTAACACTGGGCTGCACCCTGCCTCACTTCCTCTGCCCTGAGGACAGAAGACTCAGAGGAGGCAGAAAACAAGCAAAAGAAACTAAGGGACTGTGCGGGTTGAGGACCTCAAGGTGAGTCTACAGCCAAAGCTGAAGAGCACACGAAGAGAAAGAGAAAGGAAACCTACCGCCTCGGGAACCTGGGCAAATGACCCCTGGGGTTGGGTGCGGTGGCTGAGAGGGAGAGGACTTGGGACACATTTCATCACAGGGAACCAAAGACCCAAGGGGGCCCTTGTTCTGACTCTGATGGGCACCCAAGTGGGGTAACAACCACTAAACATGAGTGGAACCCCCCCCCAGAGGAGTAGCAGCCTGTGCCCTCCTCCTTAGGACCACCCTGAGGATGTTCCCAAGCCTCAGGACTGCCCAGATGTCCAGATCTTGCAGGTTTCTGCAGGATCAGAAACCAGGTGTCCAGGAAGAGACATAACTGGGCAGATGGGCCACGATGACATCGCAGGTTCCATGCCCTGTGTCACAGCATGAGGGTCAGCATGAATCCAAGGACAGAGAAGGAGGCAGCAGGGCTTCCCCTAGACCCAAAAGCGGGCCCAGAGATGTCTCCTGTGCCCTCAAGAATGGCCCTGATGGGCAGCTGGAGAACTATATGCATGAACCTATAACCAAAGGTCAGCGCCACGTAGACGTCCCCATGCAAGCAGCGGGGCAGGAGAGAGTGCACAAGCCAGGTGCCCCCGCCTGGTCACTGGCCATCTTCGCCCTGCAAGGGCCCTCATGCTTGGACCCAGGCCCAAGGAACCCAGAAGCTCGAACTCGACAGAAATGAAGGTTGCAGCCACTTTGTGGAATGCGAGCTTCATGCCAGAATTAAATTTGCTTGTAAGAAATGAAATGCAATTGCTTACAGTAGGAATCTGTAACTGGCTCCATACCCGATCCCTGGGCAAATTGGTGGAAATGTGTTTGGCCCTCCTGGGGCGGCCTGCGGCTGTCTGGTTGGAACGGTGATTTGCTTTACTGGGCTGCATCGTTTGTCAAGATGTCATCAGCTCTGGGCCCCGAGCAGCAGCCGCAATGCAGAGGGAGGGAGAGATTGACAGGCAGGGCTGGTGCGTGAGTCTGGGGTCCTCTTCCGGATCAGCGTGGCTCCAAAGTGCTCCTGTGGCCAGGGTCCGAATTCTGAGCCTCTTGGCTCCAGGCCTAGGACTGCTTGTGCACCCAGTTACCTCACTTCACCGTGCAAAAGCACCCCACGAAAAAGCTGTGCAAATCCCAGGCCAGCCTCCCTGTCCCCCACATCCTCCGTGACCTCTAGCCTTCTTCCTGCAGCTTGGCCCATGTTGAGATCTTGTGCTGCCCGGAGCTGTGAATCACAAACCGTGCTCCACCAGGAACCCTCGCTCCTCTCCACTTTGACTCCCACGTGGACAGCGGCGATTCGGAGCTTGCCCCTGCGCATGCGCAGACTCTCACCGGCTGCAGGTGCGAGCTCGGGCCTGCTAACCATGTTCCTGTACTCAGCTTCTCCACATCGCTGGGTGGTGCCATTCGCAGGAGGGCCACAAACCCAGGAGTCAGCCTTGACCTGTGCCGCCGATGTCCCTATCACACAGGTCCCCTCCGTTTCATTGCATCAGTGCTCTCTTTCTCCTCGGCCACCTCCCCAATCCACGACAGAGCCCACCCCGGCCCATTGCAAGAAGCTCCTGTCTCGCTGCTTCCCATCCTGCTCCTAAAACTCCTTTCTCACAGAATAGAGAGAAAAGTGGTTTAAAATGCACGTGTGCACATCCTGCGTTCCTGCTGCAGCCCATCCGCACGCTCCATGGGGCTCGCGTGCACAAGGGCGGCTTCCGCTTCCGTGGGCTCAGACTCGGGCCATTCTGCATGAGATTCCTCTGCTCCTGCTGCCACCTGACCCTCTGTGTGTGTCCCCATCCTCCCCTCCCCCACAAGCCTGGCAGCTTCTGATCCCACTCCATCCGGAGAAGGTTTTCCCTCAGATGCTCGGTGGCTCCAGACTGGCCGTGGCTGCTCTGTCAAAGTGTAACCCTTCCCTTCCCCTTCACCCCTGAGAGGCTGGCACTGTCCCTCAGATGCCAAGAAAATATAATGAGAAACACAGAGAAAACATCGGCGTCTCTTTTTCTATGTCTTTCTCCGTGTTCATACGTAATACTTCTACTCTGTGTATCTGTTATAACACATCGGTGCTATGACGTGTACATATTATAAACAAATACATTCGCATGTAGCTAACTGTGCACCCACACTCGGCAAGAGCTCAGAAGTTGTAGAAAGAAACAGCAATCAAAAACCTGGAAGCGGCTGCTCTATTACAACACATTATCTTAACATCTTTTTTGTTCTTTGTCAAGAGATAAAATTTTTCTTTTGTTTTGCTTGTTGACCCTGTCTCTCACCTGGTTCATAAACTCTTGTTCGTATTGTATTATCTGTGTGACCAGCACTTAGAATAAGTTGGCTATACTGCTTATCTTCAAAAAAGTACAGTTGAGCTCATAAACCTGTCATCCCAGCGACTCAGGCTGAGGCTGAACTCAATGAGAGTTCATTAATAATAATAATAATAATAATAATAATAATAATAATAATAATAGATACAGACAGGCAGATAACTTTCAGTATCCATGATGGGTGAGTCCCAGGACCCCTGCAGATACCAAATTCTACATGGGCTCCAGTACCTCCATGAAATGGCACAATATTTGCATAGCACCTCCTTGCACCTTGCTGTGTGCTGCTAATCAACTCCAAATCACACACCACACTTGACGCAACATCAGTGTTACAGAGATAGGTTTTTTTTTCTTCTTTTTAGGTACTAGTAATCAGACTCAGGACCTCGTGCTTGCCAGGCAGAAGCTGCGCCTCTGAGCTACAACCCCAGCCCTAAAATAGTTTTATACTGAACTGTTTATGTGGAATAAAGTCAAGAAAAACATCTGCACATGTTGGTTGCAGATATAGTTGGTTTTTTTCTCCAAATACTTTTAATCCACAGATGCAGAAGCAGAGGCAAGGAGAGCCGGCTGCGTTTGCTGACAGATGGGGTGAAGGGAGGGAAGATGAACAGAGCTCTCCCAGGATTCCAGTGGGAGGACAGCTAGCTGCTGCCAGCTCCCTCCAGCACTCAGGATACTGGGAAAGAATGTCACAATAACCGGAAGCCCACAGAACGAGGCCTCCGTGGATATGCTGGAGGTGTCTGGGTATTTGTCCCAGCAATGACAACCCCTAATTTCCCTTATGCTGGAGGTGTCTGGGCCTTTCGCCCTATTTTCAGGATGATCCCGTGCCTCTGCCTACAGACTCAAACCTTTGCAGCAACTGATGTATCAGAATCAGAAGGATTCCCTAGGGAGTCACCAACACTTTAGCATAAATTAGCTTGATGTGTTACAACTTTTGCAAATAGTCACCCCTAAGAACACCACTAGTGTCAAGAGCCAAAGGTTCTAGACCCCACCTAACTAGGGAGCATTCTTGAGACCTTGGGCAAGACCATGACCCCTCCCCCCATGTTTACATTTATAGCCCAAAAGGACTCAGGAAAGAGCAGGCAGTTTTACCTTGTTGTTTGTGCCTTGACTGAGATTTTTCCAATGGTGAAATTTTTCTCCATTGGCTTTATCACTGCCTCTCTTTTCTTATTTTTATTTTCTTTATTTTTGGCAGTGCTAGAGATTGAACCCAGGGCCTTCACACTGAACTGCATCTCCAACCCTGTTTTCTGTTTTTGTTTTGTTTTGTTTTGTTTTTTTAGTTTCAAAACACATTAGTAATGCATTCATAATAATTTATACATTGAATATTGTTGTCCTCATAGTAGTTATACAGAGCACAGGGTATAGACATGATAAATTTTCTAATCCATATTAGGAGAGGAAAAAAAGAAAAACAAAACAAAACAAAAAAATTTCTGCTCTTTATACAAAGAGGGAGCAGCTGTATACATAGTCTAATGTTCCATAATTGTAGTGGCTTACTGGTGAAACTGGCAATGTTGGAGGCTGTTGGTATAAGTCTCTTACAGCTCATCATACTAATCTATCCCTGTTTAAAAAAATGTAGGACTAGGGAGCTAGCTCAGTACAATAAGCACTTGCTTGGCAAGCGCAGGGTCCTGAGTTCAATTCCCAGTTCTGCGGGGGTGGGATGGGGTGGGTGTTTCTCCCTAAGTTACTACATTACCCAGACTGCCCTTGAATTTACAATCCTCTTGCCTCAGCCTCCCAGCATGACAGGGCGCAGCCACACCACACTACTCCTTTTCATATTCCTATATATACATTTTTTTAGCCACTTAAGACTAACATCCGTACACTGAACAAAATGCTTTTGTGTGTGTGTTTCCTGTGAATAAAGACACGCTCTCACAACTGCCATGCTGTCATCAATTTCAGGAAATTTGAAGCTGAAGTGGTGCTTCTATCGGGCCTACCATCCAGCACTGTATGTTTGAAACATTTTCAGCAGCAGGACTGAAAGTCCCTCGGAAGAACTCTCTTTTGGAATCACAGTGAGACATGGCGGCTTGCGACGGCACAGACTGACTGGATTCTCCTGCAGAGCTGAGATCAGGGTCCAAGGCCCAGCTCCCAGGGCTCTGGTTGAGGCACTGGTGGAGCCGCCTCCTCCTGGGTGCTCCAGGGCAGAGCCCACTCTCACGCCTTTTCCAGCCTCTTCCCGTGTCCAGCCTGCACTCCTTGGCTTGCGACCTCTTCCTCCAATGGCCTTTTCCAGGTCCTCCTTTGACCCAAACATGTGATTACATTGAAGGCCCACCAGACTCTCCAGGATAATTTCTCCCTGTCACAACCCTCAGCATAGTCACATCTGCATGTCTCCTTTGCCACAAAGGTGACATCTATGGGTCTGGGTATGATGAGGTGGGTGTCTTGTGGGGGGGTCCCCCTTCAACCTACACACAGTTGGACATGTTGCAGCTATACAGAGGTACTGAGAATCCAGCCTGAAGTTCACTTCATGAAGACTGCATGCAATCTTTACACCAAAGATTCCTGGGCAGTAGCGGGCCTGTGCCTAAGGGGATGCCCAGTGCGGGCTGCTGTCCCTAATGTACAGTCTCCATGTACATCGTTACTGCTTTCTTCCCCACTCTGCTCTGCCCAAGGATCCCAGGAGTCCTTGGGCTTCCTTGTCTCACGCTGCCCAAGCCCAGGTCTCCACCCAGGGTACAGGCTCCAGCTGTGTAGAGCACCAGGGACCCCTGCGACTCCAGTGACACACTGAGGCACCTGGGTGAGAGGGAGGACATGACCTGGGATCCCAGGACATCTGCTCCTTTTGCTGCACCAGCTGGGCTATAATACATCTGTTCCCTCCCAGAGCCACTGAGGCAGCTCCATCCTCCTATGGAGGAAATGGCTTCAAGAGGCCTCTGTTTTCCTGGGTCCTGTCTGCTCCACATCTCTACCTGGGGTTGTTAGCTTTGGAATACTCTCTTACATGTCCTTTTCCTCCCTCCCTCCCTCCTTTCCTTTCTCCCTTCCTTCCTTCTCTCCCACCCTCCCTTCCTTCCTCCTTCTTTCCTTCCCTACCACTTTGTCTTGTTTTGTTTTGCCTTTTTTTTTTTTTTGAGATGAGCTCTCACTATGTAATTCAGGCTGATCTTGAACTCACTATGTATCCTAGGCTGGCCTCAAACTCATGGCCATCCTGCCTCAGCCTCCCAAGTGCTGAGATTTTAGGCGTGTACCAGCAAGCCCAGCTAGCGACCCTCTTACTCTAAGAAATCTTCAGCTTCTGTGAACTCCTGTGCCCGAGACCACTGCCTCTGATTCCCATTCCCTGTCTCCTTTGGGGGAGCCAGAGTTGATGCTATGGAATTCGCAGTTCCCAATGGCTCCTTCTGTAGGCAACTCATCAGTCCTCCTGCTGCCACAGCTGGTGACTCAGTCGTATACTCAGGGGACCCCTCTGTGCCACCAGAACCCCTCAGCATAACCCCACATTCCACCATCCCCCTGCCACCACTGTCAGCCCCAAGGTCTTCTGAAGCTCTCAATATCCATTTGGGGGCCTAGGGTCTCACTGCCACCTGCCCGGAGCCAGGCTATGCCAGGACTGTTACAGAATAGCCCCAGGCATCACTCAGCATGTGTTCTGCTGGTGACCAGGTCAAGGGCACGACCTCGGTGTGGAAGGTACCAGGGCTTAAAAACAGAGGTGGCACTAATTCTAGAAGGTGAGGTCACATGGATGGTAAATGCTTAAATGCTTAAAACATGTATCACAGCAAAAATCACTGCGTTAATCCCTCCTTAAAACATTCCCCTTTGCTTAGAACACACTTAGCCCTTCATTCTCAGTGCTTTCTGAAACAGTTCTGGAACTACTCTTGCCTGAGGATTTTTGAACAGTGTGATAAATACAACAAATGCTGCTGCCTAGTGCCATCCGGTAGAAAGACAAGGGGTAAAACTTCACTTCTTGTCCTTGAAAATTCTGAATATGCTACATGCCGCTGAGTCATGCACTTTTAAAGTGCAGATGTGCCAGGAGGAGTAGCACATGCCTGTCATCCCAGCAAGCTAGAGGCCAGCCTGAGCTGCATAGTGGATTCAAGACCAACCTGAACCACATAGAGAGATCCTGTCTCCAAAAAAAAGAAAGTAGAGGACTGGCATGGTATTAGAATTATATCTCGTGACTTTGGGTTCTTCCTCAAAGTCTGAAGGACTATGAAAGGAAAATATTTTGGATCGATTTAGGCCATGGAGGCAGCTATGGTGGCAGCTAGAACTAGTCAGGTAAAGACACTCATTAGAGAGGAATTTCAGAACTGCTTCAGAAAGGGGCAAGCAGAATGGGCCAAGTGCCGGAAGTGAGAGGAAGAATCTGAGAGGGCTGGATGGCGCTGTGCCTTTCACTTACTACTTCCTTTCAATTTCAGTATTCACCATAGTTTTCTGTATCATACTTTGCACAGGAACAATATGCTTAATTTTAGACCCAGGGTCACCCCACCTCTGGAGCTGAGAGGGTCAATGCAGCCAACAGGAGGATGACACAAGGGCCAAAGGTGGGATCCTTCACAGACCAACAGTCTGGCTTGTTTTTGTTCTTCCTGGAGCCAGAATTCTCACTTTGTCTATCTCACAAGAAGAGTAATTAACACCTTTCAAGTTGTACCTTTTCTCCGAGGTATCAAAGGGTTCATTTCTGGGATCAGATAGATGTGAAAGGCCTTTTAAATTACACTGCCAATAAGTTGCCTCTCCTGCAGAGCAACAGAGATCTAATGAATGTGCAAAATCTCATCCCGGCCGTGCTAAACTGATTCAAATGCTGAGAGGTTTGTGGCCACATCAGGAGGGGCTGGGACTGGCCCTGGAGCTGGAAGGACACATGGAGAAAATGTGCGGTGCCTGCTTCTTCCTGAGGACTGCCAGAGACAACAACAGCCATGGGTGGGGCAGGCCAGAGGTCAGTAGCTGAAGACATGGAGACTTCCCTTAGGGAATAAGAGGGTGTGGCAGCTCCCTCAGGCACCCAGAAGTCTAGCCTGTGCTTGGTCACCCCAGAAAGAGGCAGTCTCCCACAGAATGGGTCCTGGGGCACAGCCTCAGGTGGACAGGATCTAGGTCAGTCCTGTATCCCCACCATAGCCACCTTCACACTGGCCTTGCCTTGAGATAGCCAAGTAGACAGCCAGGTCATCTGGACCTCAGGTCTCCTCTCTCTTCTGTGTTTTCTGTTATCTCCTTGAAGAATACATTGCAAGTCCGTTGGGTGTGTACTTGTAATCTCAGCACTCTCAGAGGTTGAGGCAGGGAAATCACAAGTCTGAGCCAAGCCTGAGAGACTTAGTGAAACTCTGTCTCAAAAAAAATTTTTTTTTAATTTTTAAAGGGCTGAGGATATAGCACAGAGTGAAATCGGTCAAATCTAGATTTTGTTTTGCACACAATTATAGGATGCAGGTGTTTGGAAGAGGGCAGTGGAGAATGCACTGGTCTTCTGGTCCAGGTAATTCTACCTTATCAGGCTGCCTGATAAAGAAACAGACATTCTGGGCATCATTCACCTTAGCTCAAAGTGTAAAACAACCCAGGGGCCCCTGAGCAGGTGAGTGGTTAAACGAAGTGTGGGCTATCCACAAGTTTTTCAACCCTAGAAAAGAATGAAGCATTCACATCCTCTACAAATTAGACAAATCTCATAATCTGTTAAGTAAAGCAAGCCCTTTGCAAAGATCCATATATTGTACAATGTCTTCTCTTTGAAATGTCCAGAATCAGCCTATCTATACAGACAATAGACAAAGGCTTTCCTAGGCTCTAGGGGATGGGCCATGGGGGTGGACATGAGGTTGCTTTTTAGAATTATGAAATTGTTCTATCAGTCCTACTACACCACCTTTGGACTAGGTACAGACTGAACCTAAGGCCTTCATGATGAACTATATCACCAGTCCTTTTTATTTTTTTATTTTTTATTTTGAGACAGGCTTTCACTAATTTGCTAAGTTGTCCAGGAGGAGCTCCAACTTGTGCTCCTCCTGCCTCAGCCTCCAGGGTGCTGGGGTTACAGTCACGCATCATCACACCCAGCTTGTTCTGATGCTCTTGTAGTAATAACCTTACCGTTCTGAATATGCTAAATGCCACTGAGTTGTGCCCTTTTTAAACTGGGGATGTGCCAGGCATGGTAGTATATGCCTGTAATTCCAGCATGCTGAGGCAAAAGGATCGCTGTGAGTTGGAGACCAGCCTGAGCTACATAGCAGATTAAAGACCAGCCTGAACCATATAGCAAGACCCTGTCTCAAAAAAGAAAGTGCAGAGGACTGGTATGGTATTGAAATCAGATCTTGTTAAAGATGGGGGGCTCAATTACCCATTTGTTTGTGAGCATTGTCTACTTCAAAACTGTGTGTGGGCCTTAGTCATTTATATTACTATAACAAAATGCCAATGACTCATAATTTAAAAAGACTGTTTTAGTCACTTTTCTATCGTTGCTGAGACAAATATCCAATACACAAGTTTAGGAGAGGAAAGGTTTATTTAGCTCACAGTTCTTGGAGGTTTCAAGATGCTGCTCCCGCTTTATAGGGACTGGAGGAGGGGATGGAGTACCACCGTGTGGAGGAGGATCTGCTCCATACTTAGGCACAAAATCACCGCCTTGGTTGGGTGGGGGAGCTCTGACAGCACATGTTGTCAGTTTTAACAGTTCCCGCCTCTCTTGGCCACGCCCCCTCAAGCCCCATCCCTCGAGCCGATGCTTGACAGGCCCATGATTTACATGAGGCTTTGTGGGGGACAACTAGATACAAACCACAACATTCCTCCCATGGACCCCCAAAAACTCTTGTACATCCCTTTCTGCAGAAGGCAGTTTAGTCCATCTCTGAGAGTTGCCAAAGTCCCAACAGTTTCAACATTGCTGAAAAGTCCAAGTCCCAAGTTTCCTCCAAGATCCAAGGCAAACTCTCAATTGTGAACACCTACACAAATGAAAAATTACAGACATGTAACATTCAAAGGCAGAAGATAAACATTGCCCTTCCAAAAGGCATACACAGGAGGACTCAAATCACTAGGGCCAAAACAAGTCCAAAACCCAGCAGGGCAAACATTAAGTCCTATAGTTCCATGTGGAACATCTGAAGCAATCTGTGGCAAATTGTGAGCTTCATGTGACTTCACCCCCATGGCACTTTTGGTGGTAGCTCCCATAGCTTCTCTCTTAGGCCAGCTATGCTCCCTCTGTGCAGTTTTCCTTTGATGATCCACGTTCCTGGCTTTTTCAAACTTCTGGGGTTTCCACGGAGTCGACTTCTCACTCATAGCTTCACACATTGCTCTCCCCAGGGCACACTGCCTGGCCTCCCAGGCTTTCTTCTGAAATCGAGGTGGAAGCCTTCTTAACCTCAGAATTCCTGCATTCTGCATACACCTAAAACCAGTGTCACGTGGTTGATGCCAAGGTTTGCTGCCAGCTGGAGCAGTAGCCAGGCTTCCTTCTCTCTTAGCTGTAGGAGTCGAGTACCTGGATTTCTGGACAAATTCTCTATGCTGGTGCCATTCTGTAATCTGCTGCGGCCACTGCCTCCATTCTGGAACCTGGTGTGGCCAGTGCCTCCATTTGGAACATGGCACTCTGCAGGTTTTTCCTCAAACAAAAGGCCCTTGCCCTTGCTATTCTGAGGCCTCAAAGGGCAAGAAACTGCCAGCTCCTGTGATGCCCTCGGGGCATCTTGTCTGTTCTCCTGTTCCTCCTCGGCAATGGTGATCTCAGCTCCATCTTTTCTGTCCACAGCCTCCCTGGTGCTTTCTTTCTGGCCAAACTCACAATAGACTGGAAATTTATTTCTCCCAGTTCTGGAGGCAGCAGGGTCCAAGATAGAGGAGCTAATGGGTTTGGTGTCCGATGAAGGCCGTTCCTCAAAGATGGCACCATCTGCAGATGACTGGGTCAGAAAGGGCCAGAGAGGGTCTCAAATCCCCAAAGAGCCCAACCCTAATGCCACCACAAGACAATTAAGTTTGCACTCAAAGTTTTGAGGGGACATATTCAAACCTCAGCAGTGGCATTTTAGTCCAGGCTCTGACCCAAGGCAAGACCTCAAAATCATAACTATTATTAGTCAGTTGCAAGGTAGAAAAGCTGCGCTCCAATTCCAATCTTAACCTGGCTTCATTGTGTGACCCTAGGGAGCATGTCGTCTCCCTCAGCCTTGGCACTGATCAAGATGGATTGAGAAGTCTGACTTCTCAAGACTGAAAAGGTCATGAAGGTTACAGGAATGGAAGTCCTCTATTGAGCTATTCAGGACAGCAGTGGGATCTGGTACAAGACTGCTGCTGGGTAAGCGAGACAATGGAAGGATGGATGAATGAGTAGATGGGTGGGTGGATGGATGGATGGATGGATGGATGGATAGATTGGTAGATGGATGGATGGATGGATGGATGATGGATGGATAGACAGATGGACAGATGCTTGGATGGATGAACAGATGAATAGACTGATGGCAAATGATGGAAAAAAAGGGAGGGAAGGAAATGTGTCCTTTTTCTAATGAACTCTTGCCTTCACCATCAGTTTTGAACATCAGTCTCCAGTCCCCAGTGCCTTTAGCCTTCCAAAAAAAAAGCCTACACCAACAACTCTCATGGTCTGCAGCCTGGAACAGAACTACATCCTTCATCCCTCTGTACCACAGCTCCCAGCTCCTTGAGCTGAGAAGCTCCTGCTGTCAGCTCCAGCTGTGTGCATGGTAATGGTGGCTCTCCTGCCCCTGATCCTGTAAGCCTGCCCTGAAAATCCTTTTGCAGTCTGTTGACTGTTCCTCAGGAGAACCCAACTAATACAAGGGGCTTCACACCATGGGCAAAAGGAGCCACTTTCAGAGATGAGAAGAGAGGGAGACTGAAGGTGGGACTGGAGTGATCCTGGACAGGAGGAAGAGAATCTTCCAGACCTGTCAAATTTGAGACCATGAATGTGCATGCCAGGCTGTTCCAGGGACTGAGCCTCTGTCATTGTGACCAAAATTGCTTTGACCCATGGCTTCTTCATCCTGGAGATGGCCAGGCACAACTGTGCCTTACAAAACACAGCTGAGAGCCCCTAGTTATAATCTGTGGACCCAGGTCATCTGCACCAGCTTTGATCTCAGTGTGCAGAATGGGAGTCCCTCAAAGGAAGATCCTTGACTTCAATTAAGAACAAACCTGACATATCTATCCTCATCTCTCTGACCCAGAACATGTACCATGGCAAACTTCCTCCTCTTCCTCCTCCTCTTCCTTCTCTTCCTCCTTTTTTCCCTTCCTCATTCTTCATTAACCAAGGCTTATCACACAGAGTTACACCTTTAGTTCTTCTTTTAATTTTTTACTTTGAGACAGGATCTCTCTAAGATTCTTCAATGCCTAGGATGGACTTGAGATTATCCTCCTCCTACCTTGGCCCCCAGAGTACCGGGACTGCAGCATGTACCACTGCACCTGCTACAACATGGAAACCATTAGCATTTATAACTTTCTCTAGATTAGACCGTGTTCTAGACACTAGAGTTAGAAAGATGAGTTTACAGTTTCAAGGGGGAGAGAAACAACTTATATAACACAGAAGGGAAGAAACCATGCTAACTGGAGCATAAGCTAGAGGCCCTGGGAACACATAGGTAGGAGAATTCACTCCACCTGGAAAGATGAAAGCAGTTTCATCCAGGAAGCTCTATCTGAGCTGACACTGAAGGACAATGAAGGAGTAAGGACAATCAAGGGGGCAGCAGAGTACAGAAAGAAGCTCACAAAATCCTCGGCCAGCAGAGGAACAGGTGAGAGAGGCCAGGGTTGCTGGGAGATTGAACTCAGCAATGAACCAAGTGCAGGTCGCACACTGGAAAGATGGCCGGGCCAATTGATACCCCTCCTTCTTCCTCTTCTCGCACTATGAGCTTGACCTCTCTTTCAAAAGCTGAGAGCCTGTGTTCCTTCTCCTTGTACTTGGATTGAACTTGGGAATTTCTTTGAGCAATGGAATACAGCAGAAGGAGCCAATGAGACCACCAAGTAAATCCACGAAGGATGTTACAGTTTCCACTTAGTGTCTTGGGTGATTGTTTCTCAGGAAACCCTGTGGTCATATCATGAGGACATTCAAGCAGCCCTTGGGGGAGAAACTAAGGTCCCCACGCAGCAACTGCACCCATCCATCAGCCACGTGAGTGAGCCACTTTGACAATGGATCTTCCATCTTCGAGAACTACCATGCTGAGCTTTTGCTCAACGCCTGACCAGGAGAACCCATAGCTTAATAAATGCTATCATTTTAAGCCACTGGGTTTGGAGATGCATGAGTTTGCAGCCATAGTAACTGGAAGGGCTGGGAGAATTATAGAGGATGCTGAATGCTATTCTAAGGAGTCATTTTATTCCTTACAAAACTGAATGCTGCTGCTGTTTTCTGGGTGGACAACTGTATGACTCAGCACATACATCTGGAAGACACTGACTATTTGAAAGGTGGAAGGGACAGAAAGGAGGGAATAATACAAAGAAACATCTCATAGGAACAGTGAAGCTATTATAAGAATCTAAGGAAGAAAGGAAAAGAGGAAAGGTACGAGGTGCTGGTGGTGTCGGGTCCTCGGCACAGTGACTAGATAAGTGTGAGAGAGAAGAGACAGCTGGGGGAAGGGTGGCATTGATAGGGAGCCTCTCGGTCCATTTTGTGTTGCTAAAACAAAATACCTGAGTGTGGCACTTTGTAAGTAGTTTACTTGGCTTATGATTTTGGCTGCTGGAGGGTCCCAACAGCATAATGCCAACATCCCAAGGGGGGTTCCCTAGCTGTGTGACCACAAGGTGAGGTAGAAAGGGAGGTGACTGTGTGCAGAAAGGGCACACATGCAAACAAAGAAGCAAGAGATGGGAGAGGGGCAGAGTCACTTTTCTAATGACCTGCTCCGGTGGAATGAACCCAGTCCCACAGACCTGACCCATTCTTCTGAGACAGAATTAGTCCTTTGTGAGGGTGGAGCCCTATGACCTAATTTGCTTCCACTAATACCAGATCTTAATTCCTCCTCCTTAACACCACCAAACTAGGACCAAGTCTCCAGCTCATGGACTGCTTAACATCACCATCACGGCAATTCTGAGGATTCTGGTGCTGTGAGCCAAAAGGCCAGTGATATCGTGAGTGGGTTAAGCTAGAAGGACTTGTCACTTAACAAAGAGGCATGGTTCAGGGTCACGTGGGGCTCACATCTTGGCCTCTTTCCAGGGATGGGTGAGTCTTCCTTTAGCTCCATACAGCATGGCTACCTGACCAAAGCCGTGCCCACTGCCAGGGTCACTTTATTGGAGATTCTGGTTTGGTACTCAGCCTTAGGGAAAACAAG
>PVKN010004460.1:0-13692 GCA_004027915.1 Capromys pilorides
TTTCTTTATTTTATTTATTTTGTGGCTGGCTCAGCCTGCCCTGGTGGTGGGGGCTGGCGCAGCATGTGGTGCCGGGGATCGAACCGCAGTCCCTGCAGTTGCCTGAGCTTTCCTAAGCAAGCGCTTTAGACCACTGAACCATCTCGCCGGTCCCTGCATTTTCTTTTTAACTGAAGACATAAAATGTTTTACACCAATCTTTTGAAGCCTTAGTTTTTTTCTACGATCTTCATTCCTCTGATTGAAGCATTTCTTGAACTAATTTGTATCCTGCTTTTAGTGATTTTTTTTTAAAGACTCCTTTGAAGTTGAGCAACAGCTGAATTCAAGTCTTCCAAATGATCATAGTGTTTCCACTAATCAGTTTCTCATTTAGACCCAATTTAACAATTTTTTTTAACAACTTGTATTTAACAAGCTTTTCCAAAGTGTTCAACTTAGTTTTTACACAAAAAACTCTTTAATCTTTATACTCACATTGCACGTTATAAAAAAAACTTAGCCAGGCATGGCAGTGCACTTCAGTAATCACAATACTTCAGAGGCTGAGACAGGACGATCCCTAAGAGTTTGAGGCCAGTCTAGGCTACAATAAGTTCAAGGCTAGCTTGAACTACATGGTGAGAACCTATCCCAAAAAATTAAGTTACAATAGACAATATCACTGATATAAATAAGTGAAAAAACCCAAATATGGTAGGCAGGTAGCTCAATTGACAAGAGTACTATTTCTCAGAAATTGTCAAAAATTTCAAAATAAAAAAGATTGAAGAACTGAACATGTAGCCTAATGCTTCCTGAACACACCCCAATACTCAAAAAAAAAAAAAAAAAAAAAAAAGTTGCTTCTATCTATATTTAGCTCCGGGAATTTAGCACAGCGGTATAATGACTGAATGGCAGGCATGAGGTTCTTGGTTTGATTTTCAGTAATAAATAAATAAATAAATCCATACATACCGTGCTGGAGGCATCATGTTAGAATTAGGAGAGTAATTTAAATAGATATTAAAAGCATAGATGAGGGGCCGGCGAGATGGTTCAGTGGTCTAAAGCGCCTGCTTGGGAGGGCTCAGGCAACTGCGGAGACTGCAGTTCGATCCCCGGCACCACATGCTGCGCCAGCGCCACCACCAGGGCAGGCTGAGCCAGCCACAAAAATAAAATGGATAAGGAAACAAACAGGCACAACAAGCAAACAAATAAATAAATAATTAAAAAAAAAAAAAAAAAAGCATAGATGAAACAATTTTTGTGTATGCAGAAATTGTACAATTCTAACCATCAGTAAAAACATTGGTTTGTATACATGAGTTCCATGGCATATAAAATATGCCTCAATAAAGCATTTTTAAAAAATATTTAAGTTTTTTTTGGTCTTTTTTGCGGTACAAGGGATTGAACTCAGGACCTTGTGCTTGCCAGGCAGGCCCTTATACTGCTGAGCTATATCCCTATCCATTTCACTTTTTTTTCTTTTGAGTACTGGGAATTAAATTCAGGACCTTATTCTTGCTAAGTAGGCAGTGTGCTGCTGAACTAAATTCCAAGTGCATTTTTTGTAAAGTTTATTTTACTTTTTAGACGTCATGTATTTGTGTTATGGCCGGCGCAGCCCTGGGGGGGCTGCACAGCACGTGGTGCCTGGGATTGAGCCCTGGTCCCTGTGGTGAGCCTAAAGTTTCCAACACACGCGCTTTAGACTGCTGAGCCATCTCACCAGCTCCCCAGTGCATTTTAAAAAGACATCTATTCATGTGCATTTAGTGACTACTGAAAGGTCAAGTATTGACGAGGAAAATATGTTATTTTTTTGTGTATGGTCTTTTTTTTTTTTATAATTTATTTGTTTCTTTTATTTATTTTACGGCTGGCCCAGCCTGCCCTGGTGGTGGGGCTGGCGCAGCATGTGGTACTGGGGAGCGAACCGCAGTCCCTGCAGTTGCCTGAGCTTTCCTAAGCAGGCGCTTTAGACCACTGAACCATCTCACCGCCCTGTGTGTGGTCTTTTTGAGACATGTTTCATTATTCAGGTTAGGCTGCCTTTTAACTTATTTTGTATCCCAGGCTGGACTCAAAACTCAGAACAATGCTCCTGTCTCAGCCTCCAAAGTGCTGGGATTACAGGGATGCACCACTACACCTAGCCTGCTCTGAAACTTTTTTCACCATCATTTTGAGGGATTTACTTGCATTAACACATTTTGTTCTACTTCACTGATTAAAAAAGGAAAATGGAATAAAACTGTCTCACAGACACTTTACTACACTGGTAATAAGCTACCAGTGTCTGGAAGTTTAAAGTGGGCAGCAGCTCAGTATCTTAAATGTTAACAAGTGACACGTTAATATACATGCCAAGCCTTCCCATCTTTTCTTGTCCCATCAAAATCTAAGTTCAGTCTACAAAATCCCGAGGACTGACACATACATATGCATGTTTGACACAAGAAAGAAAATTTAGAAGTGTCCATATCTTTCACTCTTCTCTTTGGAAAAATAAAAATGGTTACTGGGTAAAGGAGGGTGAAATGGGAAGTAAAGCATAAACTTTTTTCTTTCAAATTTTTATTTACATGAATAAAAGGTATTTTAACGATTAACTGGTCCTTTCTGGGCTCTTTCCTATTTAATGAAGAACTGGGCAGATCAGTAAAAGTGAAAGTTTAATGCTGAAGGCAAAAGAATAAGTGCTTTGCTGAACAAATGTGAGCAGTGGAAAAGCCTTACATCAGTTTGAGCCTCTGCCTTTTATATTCCCTCAGATGGCAGCTCTAAGCCAGCTCATCGAAAACCTGCCTGAGTGCAGGCAGGAGATTGGCATCAGGTGCAGGGCTTGGCTTGATCTTGTGAATATATGCCAGAACTAAAGACAGCATTCTTTGGAATCAAGCGCAGGGCTCTGGAGTTGCTGCTGTGCCCCACATTAACAAATTTCTGTTGATTGACAGATCTTGCTCAATTGCTCTAGTCTCCTGTCCAATTACATGTTCCCATGTTTGCAGCGCATAATGATTACTTTCATGAGGAGTTGCTACCACAATACATCTTAATCCTTTTTGCTTCACCTTCCCCACTTTGACACCCCCTCCATCTTTTGGACCCCTTCTCATTTGCACAACCCATAGACCAACTCTTGAAGGTGGTAGTGAAGGTTCTAGAAAAGCATACAGAATTGGAGGAGATTCTAAGGACTGAAGCTGAATTATCCCTGGGAATGGGGGTATATCCACCTAGAGTTAGGGAAAACTTTGGAGCAGACACTTAATAAAACTTCTGGGTTGATTGCACAACTTAGGTATTGTGACAAAGGCCATGCATCACCTCTCCTGTACTCCCTCCTGTCCTTTGGATAAATTTATCAATTACAGAGAAACTGCATGCAGCATAAAGTAACAGAAATTGCAGTTCAATAGCAAAAAATGGCAAACATAAAAATTTAATCCAGCCAGGAGTTGTGGTGCATACCTGCAATCCCAGCACTCAGGGAGGCTGAGACTTTGAGTTTGAGGACAGCCAGGGCTCAAGACCAGCCTGAACTATAAAGACAGACCCCCGGCTCAAAAAAAAAGGAAAGAAAAGAACAAATTAATCCAAGTACTTTTAGGTTTAAAACAATTTAATAAGAAAACTAACCCAAAAAACAAACAAACAAACAAAAACTCAAAAACTGCCATAATAGGGCTGGGGTGTAGCTTGGTGGTAGAAGTATCTAGCATGCACAAGGCCATGAGTTTGATCACCAGCACCACAAAGAAATTAAGATAATGAAACAAAACTCATAAATAAGAAAAGTAAAGCAAAGACTATCTTTTATAGCACTAACACACGAAAAAACCCCAAGGAGCAGACATGGATGGAAATTAAATTACTGATGTGGAAAGCCCTAAAATAATCACAAATGTTAAAGGTGGTACTTGAGTAGACACCTGGAGATAGACTCATATGGGGCTGGACTTAATTCCCTATAGGTACAGGCTAGCTGAAAACAGAGTGACATCAACAGGTGGCTTGGAGGATGGACTGAGTTCATATGAAATTTGGGGATGGAGTTTATAATCTCAAGGAATCTAGATGGAATGCTTGGGTCAAAATTCTAAGGATCAGCAGGTGTGTGGACACTAGACATTCTGGCACCTGGTAGATTGTATATCCAGTCCTAAATTTCTTTATGGCCATGAGTGCTGTTTGCTGAGGGGAATGTGGTCCTTTTAGTGGACTTCTGTTTGTAGAGGACAACATGTGTATAGGGAAGGTCTTTCTCAGGGCAGGCCTGACAACAAAAAAGTCAGGTTTTGTTTTGTTGTTTTTTTAGACAGGGCTGGCCTAGCCTCAGCCTTGCCTGCTGGGATTACAAGTGTGTACTACCACACCTGGCTGAGGAAGGCAGATATTTGAAATCACTTTGAAGGCACAGATTATTGATTGTCCCTAAAGCTATAGTTATTGAATGGAATGGAAGTAGTTCTGAATATAAGAACGAGTTTTTCCTAAAATATTGTACTTTAAAAGACTAAAAAGAGCCAGGCATCCCAGTAATGTAAGTGCCAATAATCCCAGCACTATGGAGGCTGAAGCAGGATGATCACTGCAGGTTTGAAGTGAGTCTGGAGTGTGTTCAAGACCAGTTTGTGGTATATATTAAGATCCTGTCTGAAACAAACAAAAAAAAGCAAAATAATAAAAAGTGTTAGGAAAAAGAAAAAGAGATTTGAGCTCAACCAGACAGGTTTGTTGTAGAATGTTTGCTCTGAGAAGGACCACTCTGGCACTAGAAACCAGACCAGCTCCCTTATACAGGTGATGGGGTCTTTTGCGGGTTCGTGCAGAGTGGGGAGCTGAGAATGCAGACTCTGATCCCCTGCTAAGAACAAGGCTTGAGAGAACACAAGCAGTCATGGCTGCCCAAGGACAAAGCTTGGGAAAGGACAGGGAGAGGTGGCTCCTGTTCACATCAGAGCTGATCATATTATGAGTCCCTAGGTACAGCTGTGCTGGTAGGGCTATTCAGCAGGGTCTCTGACCAGGGAGGTGGCAGTCAGATCCTTCAGGGTAGAGACTTCTGTGAGTTGGGAACAAGAACAAACAGCTTCTCCATGCTGGTTCACCTGTCTGTGTGCATGGGTACCACTCCAAGGCTATGAATGAAAGCTCACTTTCACTACCTCTGGAATTCAGTTTTTGGAGGTGGGAGGAATCTGAAGAAGTAAATTCATTTCTTTTTTTTGTCTTTTTTTTTTTGTGGTACCGAGGATTGAACTCAGGACCCTGTCCTTAGGACCCTTGGGACTAGGCAAGCGCTTATTCTACTGAGCTATCTCCCCGGCCCCTTGTAATTTTTTTTTTTTTTTTTTGGTGTTTTCTTTTTTTGTTTAAATCAACTGCCATTTTATTTTCATGGAGGCTAAAGAACAATTTGGGAAAGGTTCTACACTTAAGCACAGAGCTAGGGAAGTGCAGAAGGGCATCAATGCCACTGCTTGAAGTTTAGCCTGTCAGTCATCACGATTAAAGTGTGATCCCCAATGGCTTCCACAAATACAATAAAATGCTTGGAAAAGGCTGCAGAATGTAATAAAGTCTGCTTAGCTTCATTTCCAATGCTGTGGAGTCATAGAGAATGAGGCCCATTTTCTTATGTCTTGGGATTTGAATTACTTTCATGCCATTGTTACTGAAAGTAGGCCCGGAGGACAGCTGCTTCTGCTGCCATTTCTTCCTCTGACCTCCAAGAGGCTGGGGTATCTTCTTCTTCTTTGTCGTGTTTCTCCAGCTCATCATAGATGCTGTCATTCCTGTGAAAGTCTCCAGTCTTTCTAGGAAGAATGTGGACATGAACATGCTTCACAGTCTGTCCAGCTTCGGGGCCATCCTGCATGGAAAAGGTGAGAGAGGTTCCTTGGAAATGTCTCTCCACCACTGTCCCAACTCTCTGGGCCACCACAAACAAATCAGTCACTTCTTCAGGACGCAGGTCACGGAGGCGTTCCACGGGCCGTAGTGGACACACAAGGACATGTCCTGGTACCACAGGTTTCCTATTCACAAGAGCAAAAGATAATTCTGTTTTGAGAAACACCATGGAGGGCTTGATGAGATGCTGGCCGAATCTGAACGACATTTTCTCACAGTTGAAGCCTCTTCCCCAAAAATGGATTAATATCTTGTCAGTAGTCACTAGGGAGTTAATTCCCTAGATCCTACAGATGGTAGGGTGGTTCCAAACAAAGATATGAGACCAGGTTAGTTGACTGTTCTTGCAGGGTATTGAGAGGTGCTGTGGCAGCATAAAGGTGGCTTCCTCCCCAAGGCTACTCACTCTACTGCTTTTAGACTACTGCTGTCTCCTCAGAGTCCTTGACAGCAGGGTGCAGTTTCTAGAGATGAGCAGGTCGTCCTAGGATACCTATCTCAGAAGGCGATGCAAAGCTCTATTAACAAGGGACAGTTGAAGATCTTCAAATAAATCACTCTATGGATTATTCTTAGTGCACTTCCCTTCTTTACTGAGCTTCAAAGTTTCCAAGATCTTGACAGCTGGAAAAGAAAGAAAGAGGGAATGTGGGGCAGGAGTGGAGTGTCACTTGATGGACCTTTGGTTTTTCTTTTTGAGACGAGGTCTCACTAGTCAGTCTAGGCTGGACTTTGTAGCCTGGGCTGGCCTCAAACTCACAGCAATCCTGTTGCCTCAGCCTCATGATTATAGGCATGCACCACCACAAGTGACTGTGAATTCATTTCTCACAGGGTGCTAGACATATTGAGTTTTTTAATGTTTTAAAATTTTGTGTATTTAGTACAGGGTCTCACTATGTAGCTCAGACTCATAGTGATCTTTTTTTCAGCCTCCCAAGCACTGGGATTACAGGCCTGCACCACCATAACCAGTTTCAGTGGCCAGCATGGTGTGCCCGGGGTCCCAGGGTGGCATGGCAAGTGTACTAGGGATTGAACCCAGGTCCTTGAACTTGCCAGGCAGGTGCTTAAGGCCTCTAAACTATCTGCCCTGCCTACATTTTGAGTTCTGTATGTTTGTGTGTGTGTAGAGTGCTGGAAACTGAATCTGTCACTGGGCTGGGTCTGAGAAATTCTTGTGAAATGAGGAATTTAACCCACCGTTTTTGTGACACATTGGCTCACTCCCATTACAGAAAAATTTTTGGGACCCCTCACAAAGAGGCAGGAGAAGGGTTTATCAGAAGGAGAATAACAGCACATATTCTGGAGGAGTGTTCTTAGAGAAATCAGACCCATTATAGTTTGGAGTAGGTAACATTTATACTTTTTCGGAAGGGGTGAAAAACCTAGGAAAAAGTGGCCAAACATATGGTCTCTACAGCCATAGGCTGTTTTTGTTTTTCAGTAAATGACTTAAACATTCTCTGGATCCCCTCCACCTGCTTTTTACTTTCTTAATTGGGCCAATTTATGGGCCTTTTAGTGATAGGTTTGGTAGGGAAGGAGTGTAAATTTATCCAAAAGAATGCTGTCATTAGCTTAGGCTCCTGCTTTTTACTTTCTTAATTGAGCCCTATGGCCTTTCAGTGTTAGGTCAGCTTGGGAAAAAAAATCAGTGAGTTGTAGAAGTTGCAGTCTTCTTAAAAGTACAATCTTTCATTATGATTTGTCCCTTTCTTATCGTTCTTATGTCTTACCTCAAACCTAAGTCACATATGCAAGGCAAATGTGGTTGGCCACTAGGTTCACGTGCTCGGATTCGTCTGCTCATCTCTGACCAAATATAAGGAGGCTATGTATTTGGGTAAAAGGAAAAATAATTTATTCGAAGCTAGATCTGAGGACATGGAGAAGCCCATGTGCCTTGAATCACCATCTCCACATGCACAGATGTTTTTGGAGTCTAGTATAACAAGAAACAATGTGGAGAGAATATAGTGTAGGCATTTTCAGGATAGCTCCATCTTTTCCTAGAATTCATACCTCTTCCTTCCTCATCTAAGCGAATGAAATTGAGCTTGATCTTCTGGTGTCAGGAACTACATATTCCGTCTGTTCCTCTGGTAGAAGGAGAAATAGGGGAGCCATATATGCCTTTGGCATGAGGAAGCCACTTAATTCCAAAGAAAAATCTTAACTTTTAAAGTTTTACTTTGTAGTGTTCATTACACCGAAGCAAACTTTAAAAGAGGAAAAGAAGCTTCCCCAACCTTAAGTAGTTTCTTTTCAGACTTTCCCATCCCTGTGGCTACTGCTAAGTTGCAAAATTATCACTGCTTAATTAACTGCCTTTGCCATGTTTTGGTAAACTCATGTGGCCACCCACCACTTTTATTCCACTGGACAGACCAGCCCCTTTGAGTGATGTAGGGGAAATGCTAGGTATTAGATATGCTGAGAGTGTTCCTCAAAGTTAAAGAATAAATTCTAACTTTTTTTTTTTTAAAGAATAAATTCTAAGGAACAATAAAGGTTAAGAGTAGGAACACTGCCAGGCATGGTGGCTCATTTCTGTAATCCCAGAACTCAGGAGGTTGAGGCCAGAGGATTGCCAAGAGCTCAAGACCAGCCTAGACTACAAAATGAGTTCAAGGCCAGCTTGGACTACATAGTGAGATCATGTCTCAAAAAAAGAAGAAAAAGAATGATTATTTATTGGATGAAAGGAATGAGGACCAGGAATAGGGATTAGGAATAGATCCTGAGAGAAAGGAGTGGTCCTGAATGGGTTGCCATTAAGCATACTTCTCAAGAAAGTTTTATAAAGCAAAACCATGAGGTGGGCACAATGTGAGACAAAATTATGATGAACTAATAAGATTGCAAATATAGTTGCTTAGGTAATATCGATCCAGTGGTAGCAAGGGCATATGGATGGCATCATTAACCTTGGATGTTTATTTATGTACTCAGTCCTAATGTTAATGGGTGGGAAAAGATGGCCTACCCCTAATGAGATAATAGGAAATTTCAAAAGGGTGAGATCAATAATTCCAAGCTCCTGTTCCATCCCTTAGGGAAGAATCCTTAAATCTAGCCATTGTGACTTTAATCTTCTTCAGATGTACCTCCAGCCAGTTTCCATGTGTTCTCATCTTCTGCAGGGACTCTTGAAGAGTCCAGGCCTCTCTACTGCCTACAACATTTCTACATAACTTAGCTGTCTATAAAATTCCTGCACTTTCCATGGTGGCCTATAATCCTAGCACCTGGAAGGCCGAAGTAGGAGGACTGCCATGAGTTCAAGAGCAGCCTGGGCTATGTAAGCAAGTTCAAGACCAGCCTGAATTAAATAGTAAGACTGTCTTAAAAAAAAAAGAAAATCAATCTATCTATCTATCTATCTATCTATCTATCTATCTATCTATCTATCTGGCATCCCTTTAAATTTTACTTGATATTTATATCTCCAAGGTGTCCTGAGGTGATCCACTCCAGAGAAGATGCCAGCCATCTGGAGAGGTACCAGAAGTTAGGCCAGGTCAGACTAGTTACCTTTCATCAACTCACCATTCTGTCTTCCCTAGGAACTCAAATTCTTAACTCCAGTAGGTGTTTTTTAAAAGTACAAGGTATATTTGATCTCATTTTTAATACCCATTATTTGTTTATTTTATATTTTATTTTATTTATTTTTTGTCTTTTTGAGATAGGGTCTCGCTATGCAGTTCAGGCTGGCCGTGAGCTCACTTTTGTAGCCCAGGTTGGTCCTGGGCTCGTACTGATCTTCCTGTCTCAACCTCTTAAATGCTGGGATTACAGGCATGGCCTGGCTAGTCATTGTTTAAAGAAGGAAACATTGCTTAGTACTAAACCACTAGTTGGGGCCGGGGTGATAGCTCAGGGGCACAAGTACCTGCCTGACAAGTGCAAGGTCCCGAGTTTGACACCCAGGTCCGCAAAAACCAAAACCAAACCACTAAACCACTACTTTCTAGTTCTTGAAAGTGAGGGCAAATACCAAAGAATGAGTTAGAAGTAACTCTCACCCTGCATTTCTCACCCTGCAAAAGCAATCACTTCTAGAAGTAGAGGATAATATCGGATAAAATGACTCAAAGAAATATCCTGCCTTGAGTCCTAGTGTGAAAAAATCCAAGACTTTCCTGTTATTTGCCTAATCATCTAGCCTACCTTCTTTAGCACTGAGACAAGGCTATACCTTTTAAAACTGATTCTTAAAGAGAAGAAATCTATTGTACCAAATACCATTAGAAAATTTATGTCTACACCCTGTGCCCTGTATAACAATGAGGACAACAATATGCATTGTATCAATTATTGTGAATGTACTACTAACGTGTTTTGAAACTGTCATGTTGTAATTTCTTATTAAAAGTAATAAAAAAAAACTTGATTCTTGGGCGGATGAGATAGCTTAGCTGTCTCAAGTGCCTACTTAGGCAAGCTTAGGGTGGCAGAGGGGCCCATAGTCTGATCCCAGGCACCACATGCAATGTCAGCCCCACCCTAAAGGTGGGCTGAGCTGGCAAGAAAAAGAAAAAAAAATTGATTCTTAAGTTTCTATGTCTCTAAAGCTCACAGGTTAAACTTGTACTCATCACCTAGCAACCATAATTCACATGTTAATAAAGGCACATCTATCAGTCTTCTATAGACACATGAAAGATCTCTCTCTCGATCTCTCTCTCTCTCTCTCTCTCTCTCTCTCTCTCTCTCTCTCTCTCTCTCTTATGGCTGGCTCAGCCTTCCCTGGGGTTGGGGCTGGCACAACATGTGGTGCCGGGGATCAAACCATGGTCCCTGCTGTTGCCTAAGTGGGCGCTTTAGACCACTGAGCCATCTCACCGGCTCCCACGTGCAAGATTTCTTACTCTCTTTTTTTTTTTTTGCGGAACCAGTGTGCAAGGTCCTGAGTTTGATCCCAGGTTCCGCAGAAAAACAAACAAACAAAAAAGAACTTCAACCCACAGAGGAGTGGGTAAGTGCAAGGAGACTCAGGCCAAAAGTCTTTGAAGTGAATGCAATGAAGGAAGATGCTTTTTGAACAACAGTTTTAGACTTCTGCCATTCATGGCTAGAATTTAGAGCAGAATGTGCAGGACAACAGTCAGCAAAATTAAAAGCAGTTTCTCTTCAGAGATGTATCCCTTCTGCCCTCTAAAAGATTGCTTAAATTAGATAGTATCCCCATTCTGGCCCCATCCTGACTGCTGGCCCAAACTACTATACAATATGTTACAAGTACTTTTCTTCTGCAACTTTGTTCTCATGTCCTCAAATTACAGATAAATAACTGCATGGTGCAGGTCTCTAATCCCAACCCTTGGAAGGCTGAATCTGTAGAGTTGCCCAGAATTCAAGCCCAGTGTGTGCTTTAGTGAGTTCAAAGCCAGTCTGAACTACATAGTAAAACTTGGTCTCAAAACAAAACAGAAATAAATAACCTCTGAGGTCTCGGTTCATGGCTATTTTCCTGAAGTTCTTATACGCTGAGGTAGCAGCCTGTTGGGGTCCTCTCCGTGACTGAACTTAACTTTCCTCTGCAAGTATTGTAAACTGTTTTGTCTTTTATGCAAGTAAGGATGAAATAAAACTGACACAGTATAATTAGGGTGATGAAACAAGCTGATGAACACAGACATAGTCTGCTGCTGTATATTTACAATATTTTTCAATAACATTGAAATAAAGAAATATAATGTGTATACTTATTATGACATATTTAGATGTCCCCCCAAAGCCTCTGAAAAAGCCTCACCTATGACATGCATTGGGGTGCTGTCTTAGTTACTCTTCTCTCATTGTTGGGACAAATACCTGACACTCAAAATGAGGAAAGGAAAGGTTTATTTAGCTCACAGTTACTAGAGGTCTTAGTCTATATTTAGCTGGCTCCAAGGCAGAGTGGCACATAGCAGAGGGCAACCTTTCATGGCAGCAGCTAAGAGCAAGAGAGCAGGGAGAGCTAGCAGCAACTCAAGCAGCTACCTTTTTTTCCTTCTTTACATTGAAATGCAAATCACCTGCCCCAGGGGAGGTGCAGCACCCATTTTTACAATAATTAATTATAAATTCCAGAAGCTGCCCCATGACTACATGAGGCTTTGGGGGGACACCTATACACAAATCACAACAGGCGCCATGAAGAATCTCACCTTGATCTCTGGTGTTCCTTGGACTCAGACTGATCTTTTCCCAGGTATTTGTGTATTATACTTTCATGTCATTCATAGCTCTGTTCAAACATCACCTACTTGAAGCTTTCTCCAAAAAATTTTATGTTTCAATTCCTTTTTTTCAATACTAAGGATGGAACTCAAGGCCTTTGCACTAAGCTACATCCCTAGCCTACTTTTAACTTTTTACTTTGGGAAAGGGTCTCACTAAACTGGTAAATTTTCTGGGGGAGGCTTGAACTTGTGATACTTCTGCCTCAAGCCTCCTTAAATGTTGAGATTACAGGTGGTTGCCATTAGGCCTCACTGCTCACTCTTTATCCTCTTTCCCACTTTGCTTTCCACCTATCATTATATTATACATCCATTTGTTTATTATCTGCTTTTATAAGCTGCTCAAGAGTGATGACTTCATCTCCTTTGCTACTGTAGCTCTAGACCCTGAAACAATTCATAGCATAAGTAGAAATCCAGTAATGGAGGCAGTGAAGTGAAGGAATGCATGGGTCTCAGACAAGAGTGGAAGAAAGCTTTTTTTTTTCAATGGATTTGGTACAGGGTCTCACTATGCAGCTGATTCGTAATGAACCACCTGTTCTCAGCCTCCCCAGCGCTGGGATTATAGGCGTGCACCTCCATGCCTGGATTTGGTGGCTGGTTCAGCATGCCTGGGGGCAGGGCCAGCACAGCATGTGGTGTTGGGGATTGAACTCCGGTCCCTGTGCTTGCCTAAGTAAAGCAGGTGCTTAGTCCTGAAAGCTCTGTTTTTGATTAGGTGAGGATGAGGCAGTTATTCTCCCCTTGGCATCCCCAGCTTCTTGTATACTTCATGCTCACCTGAACTATGCTGTGTCCTTATAGTATTTAAGATGTTTCTTCCAAGGGAAGGACCAACAAGGTAAGCACAGCCTTAAATCCACTATGCCTTACAAGCTGGGCAGGGAGTTGCTTTCTGCAGCCCTACAAACACACTAGTTTGTCTGGGTAAATCTGTTTCCTAATCCCATAATGGCATTGGGAATGTTACTAGCTCAATTCCTATTTGTCTTTAGTGAGCTGAACTTTTCTGATACCATCTTCTCAGTTTTGCAACATTTACTAGGCTCTGTGGTTCTGCTCGGTCCCAGGGTCTCAGATGTCAGAACACCCCATTCGAAGTCTCAAAAACTTGACAAAGGACCTGGTGCTATATGTCTGCAATCCTAGCATTCAGGAGCTTGAGGCAGGTGAAATACTATGGGTTCAAGGTCAGATGAGTACACACATAGTAAGACAGCTCTATTTATCCCTCTAAACTAATTTTAGACTGTTCTCCTTGCATTTTCTTTTTCCCTTTTACTAATAAGGAAAATAGTGCTATATATCTTAGTAGGTTTTCTTCTTTTTCAAATTCTTTGTCCACTTTACTATGTTTGAGGTCCTTCTCTGACAAGTTGTTCCTCAGTATATCTAACTCACTCACAGTGATGAGTTGATTGCCGATAAGGACGGATTCAAAGAAGCCAATCTTTTTGCCACCACAAAGGGCTCTTTATTGCCCTATGAGACTCATTTCCTTCATTAGGCCAGGATCTTCCCAGTAACTAGAACTTCT
>PVKN010004460.1:19784-33675 GCA_004027915.1 Capromys pilorides
AATTTTATTTATTTATTTATTTGTTTGCTTGTTGTGTTTGTTTGTTTCTTTATTTATTCATTTTGTGGCTGGCTCAGCCTGCCCTGGTGGTGGCGCTGGCGCAGCATGTGGTGCCGGGGATCGAACTGCAGTCCCCGCAGTTGCCTGAGCCCTCCTAAGCAGGTGCTTTAGACCACTGAACCATCTCGCCGGCCCCTCCCCAGCCATTGAAGATGCAATCTTTATCTAACTTCGGAGTGATTTCTTTTCATTGTGTGGGGCTGGCTTGCTTATCATTCTTTAGACCAAAAGTATTAGGACACAGCTAATATATATGTGTGGAAGCATCCACCCTGTGCCTAGTCCATGAAGTAAAGAAAAAAAGATAAGCTGGGCACAGCTGTAATTACCTTGCCTCAGGAGGCTGAGGCAAGATTGCCTCAAATTTGAGGTCAGCCTAAACTTTGTAGGAAGACTCCATCTCAAAAACAAACACACCAAAACAAAACAAAAAACAGTAGCCAAAACAATGAAAAGAAAAATGATACTACTTGGAAGAAGCAGTGTTCTGTGGGGAGAGACAGGACTAAGGTAAAGCAGAAAATAAAAGAGAATTTAGGGATCTTGGACATTAGCACTGTCTGCAAGTTTACAGGCCAAAGGAGGATTACTCAAATAAATGAGTGAATACTTATATGTATAATAACTAGTTCTGGAAAGCCCTAAAAAGATAAAAATTAAGGGTTGGGGTTGAAGTAAAGTCGGTGTAACTAGAGACCACTCTTCCAGGAGTAGATGAAACTATCCATTCCTCAATTCCATTTAATACGAACAAGAGGAGATTCTAGGAAAAAGTGACAAAATGAATAAAAACAAAGGCAAGAAAACTCTAGACTGTTTTGGGGGCAGAGTAGCAACATAATGTATTCAGCCAGGTCATGAGAAACTCTGCACTCTTAGCAACAGGTGGAAAGGCTCAGTGGTTGGACTTACAGGTAGGCTAAAGCATTAGTTCTGTCTGAGAAAGCAGCTGATGAATGGAGGTGCAGACCTGTAACCCTTGTGCTTGGGAGGCTGACGAGGGAAGTTCCTTCAAGAGTCTGTGAACTCCCCCACCCCCGGCAAAAAATGTGTCTGTGTGTGTTGCTGAATTATTTTAAACAATGGAATTAAATTTAAAAAGATAAATCTTAGAAAGTAGAGGGCTGAATCAGAAGTGAAGATGCCTACTTAAAGCCTTTGCAGTAATTCCTCCTGAGAAGCAAGGCAACAAAAGCTGTAATATCCCCTATAATTTATGTCCCACTTAGCTCAGCTTCATCATTTTTCTAGCCTAAGGAGGAGCCACAGGAAAGGATCTCCTATTCAGGCAGGCTTCATAGGCAGCAGTGGAGGCACTGGCTCTGCAGGTGGGGTCTGGCTGTAGAAATGCTATGTGTTCTGGGCTGGGCCCATAAAGATGCCGTGAAGTTTTCTTGCAAACAAGCACCCAATCCTATCTCCCAAGATTCTGTTCAGTGGCAGAGGTTTGTGGGGGTGAAGCAAGGCTCTGGCAGCAAGGGCCCAAGTCTTTCCACAGATGACCTGGGGATACTCTAGCTGGTCAGGATTTGCTATTGATTGTGATCTTCAAGGAAGAGGACTAAGTCACCGTTTTCCTTAGGCCTGGCTCTTTGATTCGTACTAAACATCCTAAGACTATATCCCTTATCCTGTGTCAGTTGCCATAAATGGTTCTATTTTCCTACCTCCTCACCTATACCTCCATCTCCTGTCTCCTTACCCTCACAGTTGGTAAACAAGATGCGAGCCGGCTTTGCATGTTACATTATCACAGAGCCCCCACTTCACCTGCTATTTATTCATGGCGATCTTGAAGGCAACATGTATTTTTTTTTTTTTTTAAAAACCACTTTTGTTATATAGTCAGTACTATAAAATTTGTTTTGAGTTTTATAACTTTGTAGCTATTTAAACATTTCAGACATGGTCCTACCATGCATTTCAGACTTGCCTTGAACTCACTATGTAGGCCAGCCTGGCTTGGAACTCATGATATCCTTTCACCTCAGGTCGCAGGAGTGCTAGGATTCTTCACCAAATATAGCCTTTGTAGCATTTTATAATTTAATAATTTTGTTATTATTACTACTGTTATTACTATTATTATTATGCTCTGGTACTGGGAATCAAACTCAGGATCTTGTGCTTGCCAGCCAGGTACTGTTGTCACTGAGCTATATCCCTGGCCCAACATTTTAGATAAGGTTGAGTTTGTAGTTCGTTGTGTAAAGGAATTACATTGAATAAAGCTAGAATTAGAATGCAACGATAAGAGAGCTAGGACTTACCTAGGAGTGGTGGTATAAAGAAAGCCTTACCCCTCCCCTAAACATAACAAATACTCCGAAAATCTCCTGGAGGGCTGTGTGTGGTGACACATATCTGTAATCCCAGAACTCTGGAAGCTGAGGCTAGTGTGAGCTACACAGTGAGTTCAAGGCCAGCTTAAACTACGCAGGAGTCTCTCTCTCAAAAAAATCAACCTATTATAGCACAGAGCAGAGGCATTCTCTAGGGAGAACTTCTGACAGAAGAGAAAAGGCTAAAAGCATCTCTGAGATTTGGGTGTCTCCATTTCCTTTTTCAGGGGCTCTTTGACTTTGGGTCCCTGGCTTGTCATCAAAACAGCACCAGAAGCCTCCCAGAATGGAACCATAAGCTTCCTTGTGAAAACAGAACAGTCCTGGAATTCTAATGACAGTGGCGAGGAGGTAATGGTGACCGTCATGGAGGATATTACAAATAAAGTTCCATCACCTAGCAGCTACTCTCATCCCTCAAATTCTACTTTGAGCATTTATGTGGTATTATTTATATGTTCTCATCCCTTAAGTATGAATAAGTAGCAATGGTAAAAAGAAAAGAGCTAGAAGAAAATTTCCTGAAGACAAACTGATAGGATTTAAACAGGGTGTGGTGGTGCAAGTCTGTAATCCTAGCTTTCAGGAGGCTGATAAAGGATCACCCCTGATTTCAAGGCCTGCCTGGGCAACATAGTGGGATCTGTTCTCAACAAACCAAACAAGCAAACACCTGATAGGATTTAAAATATTCGAGGGAGAGAGACTAGAAAATATGAAAGAAGCCTGAGTGTGGAACTGATGGTGCTTTAAGATCTTTTTTCCTTTACACTGACCTTTTTCTCTTAAATCAGATTTTATCAGTGCATTTTAGACATACATAATGATCACATTCATCACAGAGAATTTGTACCTGTATATGATACTTAATTTTTTCCCAAATCCTCTACCCTCCCTTCAACCTGCTCCCTAATTACAAAAGCTATTTCCATTTTTTTCTTACATAGTTTTACTTTTCCCCTCCAAATTTGAATATTTCGTTCCTATTTCACAATACCTATGAAAAATATTATACATTTTGATCCTTATTTATACTTTTGGTTTCTCACACCAGAGAAACAATTTAGTGCTTACACCTGTATCCAACTTATTTCACTTAAGAGACCCTTCACACTGACTTTTCTCTAATCAAACTTGTGCTAATTTTGTTTCTGTAAGATGGCACTATATCTCTTAGGATAAACGATTAAACTAGGTTTTTGTGACATAATCACCAACTAAGTAAAATGATAGAATCATGCAGACCACAAATTCCAGCCTAAGATGAGTGTGGAGGTCAAGGCAGGAGGGTCACTGAGTCCAAGGCAAGGCCCTTGGCTACCTAGCGAGACTTTGTCTCAACAAAAGGCGGGGGGTGGGTGGTGGGTGGGAGCAAGACGGGCGGGCCAAAAAAAAAAAAAAAAAATTAAAAATTTTACAATTAGCAATACCGGGCATGTGGTTGCAAACACCTGTTCTCGCAATATCTTGATAATGTTTTAATTTATTTTTATTTTTAAATTTATGTATATGGTACGAGGTCTCCCTACTTGTAGTGATCCTCCTGTTTCATCCTCCCCAGCGCTGGGACTACAGGCGCGCGCCACCACGCCCGGTTTCCGTGGGGCAGGGCGGCACAGCACTCCCTCCTCCCCTCCAATTTTTCTCTCTCATTCTTTGAGGTCTTCAATCCATCGGAGCTTTCCTTTGGAATATAGTGTGAGGTAGAAATGTAATTCTTTTCTTTTTGGAACCAAAACGTTTCAGCGCCACGTATAGATTTTTATCCTCTCCCCTCTGATTTGAAACGCCCTCTCGCCGTAGCCCAATAACCTGTGCTTCTTAGTTTCTCTAGACCGGGAACGCTTTTCTTTAGGTTCCACTCAGGGTTACCTACCTTCCGCTCGTTCTGGGGCTCCGTTGTCATCTTCCTCATTTCTAAACTGTTTATTGGCTCTTCCGACTCCGTGACTCAGTGACTCCCGGACGCCATGGGACCAGAAGACCCCTCAGTGGGCTGGAGTTGTTGCGGTGGTAGTAGAGGCTGAGGCGGAGAGCACCAATGGGCGCCCCAGTGACGGGATCAGGCGGGCGCCCGCGTCGCCAATAGTATCGTCACCGCGCCAGGGCGACGGGGGCGGGGTCGGGGACGAGTCACGTGGCCTGGTTGCCTACGCGCTCCTGGGCCGTGGGAAGATGGCGGACGGAAAGGGAGACGCCGCCGTCGCTGCCGGGACTGGGGCTGCGACTCCGGCAGTAGCCGGCACCGAAGAAGGAGCCGAGACTGATTCCATAGCTCGGGGTCATCGCCCTGCATCTCCGAGTCCAGAAGTCCCGGGCCTGCGACCGTGTCTGTGGCAGCTGGAGACCGAACTGAGGGAGCAGGAGGTGTCGGAGGTCTCATCTTTGAACTACTGCCGGAGCTTCTGCCAGGTGAGAGGCTGACTGGCTGGCCGAGGATGACGGAGTGGCAGGGTGGGGAGGCCGGGAAAGAGGCCTCAGATTTGTTGCAGCAGCCTAGGCTGGACTGAAAGACACCACCCCCAAGCCTTGCCGCGCCCCCGGGCTGGGAAGGCCCAGCTCTGAGGCTCCACCGCTAGCCCCCCTCCGCCACGGCCGGATTTTGGCCACTGACGGGCGGTTTGCCCTGGGCATCCTGAGCCCGGAGAGCACCGGCGGCCTCTTGGAAGGGCAATGCCCTGTCGTCGTTACTAACGTCCTGGCCTAGTGCTTACAGCTTCTGGTCCCTTAGGGGTTGATTTGTTCTTTCTGCCGGAGATTGGTGTTTTGAGCGCAATCTCCGAAACTGAACAAAACCTAGGTTTTGATTTTTGTTTTCAAATAATCCGGAAAGAGAATTTGGTTGGAGAAATTTAGGGAGTCAACTGACTTCCCAAAGGTATGACAGGTGGCGTTGGAAGACGTCTAGGGCTTTCTGATTGAGGATGGAGGAACTAGTTGGATGTGTTTGACCGTTTTTGGGGGTGGTGGTGGTGGGGCATGTTTATGCTGTTCTTTAACCTCCTTTGTATTTGAAGATTGTGCTACTAGGAATGAGGCTAGTGAGCTTTGTTTTGGGGATTAGGTTTCGAATAGAAGAGGGTCGGGAAAGGGATGTACTGTGTGGCCTCTTCTGGCAGTCGAATAATGGATCATTTCTGTGCCATAGTGGATCCTAGCCTGTGATATAATATGCAAGTGTCTAATTTGATCTCTGTCACTGAGAAATTTTTCTTACGTTTGTAAGCCTCTTACAAATGTAAATGCTATTATTTCTACTTATGCTGTTCTATCAGGTTACATAGTTACCCCTCTGCCCCTCACCTGGCAGGCCTTTGGGAGTATAAAATAATTGTAGTATATTGGCCCTTGAACTCTTAATGAGCCGTTGAGTATGTTGAATAAATTGTGGAGTTCCGAAGTTATAATTTGGGTGGGGTGGAGACAATTTATTCTGTTGGTTTAGCGCGGAATCAAAAGCTAGTTTGCTTTAGTTAGCTAGGAGAACCTCATTTTTAACTGGAATTGTCCTTGCTAATCTTTTCCATACATTGCATCGCTTCAAGTTTTGAGTGTAGTAACTGCATTTTTCTGCACAACTGTAAGTCCAGGTGAAATTGTTCTTTGCTTCCTTCCTTGTCTTATTTAATACTTTAACTTTGCAATTTTTCTTTTTTCTTTCTTTTTTGTGAGACAATGTCTCAGATGTAGTCCAGCCTGGCTTTGAACTCACTATTGTAGCCTAGGTTGGCCTTGAACTTGCAGAGATCTTCTGCCTCAGCCTTCCGAATGCTGGGATTACAGGTGTGTGCCACCATGCCTGGCACTTCACAAATAATTGCTGGTTCTGTAGAATGGTGCTGGGCACTTCTTCGAAGTGCTGAGGAAATACAAAACAGACACTACTTCACCTTGATGAGTTCATAGTTGATAAACTGTTGTAGAAATGACAGTATTTACAATGCAGCTTTGGTAATAATAGAAAACGAGGTGGTGTGTAGGTAGTGGCGAGAAAGCTCTTATGGGACATCCCAGTGGGAAAAAGTTAACTAGTAAAATTTTAAAAAAGATTAATTATAGATATGTACTGAGAACTGGGAGGAGGCCACTTTGGGTAGGATAGACCCTGTGGCTGGAAGGATGAAACTGAGCCAAGTGGAGGTCTGGGGGGAACAGTGTTTCAGTGCCAAAGTTAGAGATGTGAGGGGGTTGGGGAGTGTTGTGGGAGAAGATGGAGCTAATTACTGAGGGAGGTGGAGGAGACAACTGAATTTTGAGTGAAGCTTCTAAGCTTGAATTGTCTTCCTCCAAGGATAACAAGCCTGTCAAGAAATTCCACATATGTACTTTATGTTTAGTTATGGCTACAACTTTATTTTAATGAATATTTTCATGGCATGGTATAAGTCTTAGTAACATCCGAATATATGAAAGCCTGGAAGATTTTAAAAACAAAATACATTGGAAATTTGTCTTTCCTATTTTTTTTTTCTTGAAATGTTTCTAAAAACATTGTTTGAACATTAGCAGGTGTGCCTTTAACATTAGGCTGTAATACAAAGCATCTTGGCCTAGGAGAAGTTGGATCCTAATTATTGACTCTGCTGCTTAATTAATAATTTTGGCCAAATTATAATTACAAAACTGTATCTTGTTTGCTAGCTTTTGTTCTCTTACAATATGGAACAGAAAGTTGTGTACAACTCATACCAAAATTTGTTAGAATATTTTGTTTCATTCTTTCCAGTAGCCTAGATAGAACCACTTGTGTGTCCTTGATCACTAGACCAAGAAAAAAATGTAAAACTTTATGAAGCAGGAAAATTGTCACACATTAATCAAGTTGGTTAAATAGTTGGCTTTGCATTTGAAAGGCAGATTAAGATTTATTGATATACTTAGGAAACACCAATTGTGTGATTTAAGTGGGAATCTAGTGGTGTATTGTAGGTAAAGAAAATATTAAAACTTTATTTTTTTGAGACTGGGTCTCATTTTGCAGTTCAGGCTGACTTTGAACTTACTGTGTAGTTCAGACTGGCCTCAGCACCCTTGCCTCAGCCTTCATAGTGCTGGGATTACAGGCATGCACCACCATGTCTGCTTTGACCTTTATGTTATTTAAACTGTTTAAGTACTACATATACATTTTTTTCTTTTTTCAAGAAACGGTTTTACTGTGCAGTTTAGGCTGGTCTTGACCTCATAATAATCCTGCCTTAGCCTCCTGAGTGCTGGGATTATAGGTGTGCTCCATTACATCTGGCCTACTATGTGATTAGTTAGTAATGGGCTGGATTTGGGTATGGTAGGACATTCTTGTTTTCCCAGCCTTCTGAGAGGCCTCAGTTCAGAGGATCTTATGTTCTCATTCAGTCTCTCAGCCTGAGCAATTTAGTGAGTTAATAAGAACCTAGCTCAAAATGGAAAGGGGGGAAAAAAGAATTAGAAAGGGCTGGAAATTTAGTTCAGTGCAAAGGCTTTAGGTTCAGTCTTCAGTTATGCCCATCTCCCAAAAAATGTCCTGAAGATTTAAGACTGCATCAAAAGTGTTTGTTACATACTGGGTTCGTATCTTTTAGTCTCCGGCAGTACTTAAATAGCTCCATGTTTGGAATTAAACTAACTGAAAAAATAAAGGAATTGGACTGGTGAGATAGCTCAGCAGACTAAACGCCTGCTTTGGCAAGCGCAGGGACCAGGATTTGATTCCTGGTCCCTCCTGCTGTGCAGCACTGAGCAGGTGAATGAGTTGTATGCCTGTAATCCCAGTGCTGAGGAAGCTGAAAACTGTAGGATCACTACAAGTTCGAGTACAAGTGTGTAATAAGATCCTGTACTTCCCATCTGAACTAGAGTGGGACCCTGTGTCAGAAAATAAAAGTGTCTTGATTAATTTTGCTGAAAATTTGATGTTGTTTTTTCAAATTTTTGCTGTGCAATATATAGGGAACTAAGATTCTGGATGTTTTATAACTGGTAGCACTATTTGTACAGAATTTTAAGATCCAGAGTAAATCTCATTAACAAAATCCCTAGGTGAACGTACTTTGAGAATACCAGTAATTTTGTGAGACTAATAGAATACCGTTTTGTTTTTTTCTGTATTTAGGACATGGCTACAGGGTCTCACTACATAGATTGGACTTGTAGTGATTCTTGTTTTCAGCCTCCCAAAGTGCTGGGGTCGCAGGCTCTCACCACCACACCCAATCTCGTTTGTCTTCTCAGTGTGCCCCATGGGCTGGGCCGGCACAGCATGCCAGGGATCGAACTAGGCCATTGCACTTTGCCTAAAAAGGCACTTTAGTCACTGAGCTATCAGGCAGGCTCTAGAATCCTTTTTTAAAAATTTATTACTATTACTGTTATTATTTTTACAATAGTTAATACATCGCATAATATTATCTTGTCGTAATTGTTCAGAGTACAAGATGCAGACGTGATTTCTTGTCTAAACATCATTAGTACAGATCTTCCTTTTCATTGCACAAAGAAAGTAGCTGTATATTTAGTCCAATAGTCTATAACAGTAGTAGATTATCAGCTCATCTGGCATTATTGGGAGCTGTTGACTTGAGCCTTTTACAACTTGAGGGGACGTGACTGACCTTGTCAGATATGAATGCTTTGTTTTTTGAGACAGGGTTTTTGCTATGTAGCCGAGCCTGGCCTTGAACTTGCTTATGTAGCCCAGGTTGTCCTCAGCTCATGGGGATCCTCCTACCTCAGCCTCCCAAGTGCTGGGATTATAGGTGTGCCACCATGCTCAGCAAGACTGATAGATTTTTCATGGCTGAAATAATGAAATACTATGTGTGTATACATCAGTGTATAGCAGTTCCCCTCTTTGCACATAGGTGATACATTCCAAGACCTTCAGAGATGCTGAGAATTGCTCAAAATACTAAGCTCTCTCTATGTTGTTTTTTCTGATACTTTCAATAGTTTGTTAAATTAGGCACAATAAGAACTTGAAAATAGCTAGTGATAAAGTAAGACAGTTGTAGTAAGTTACATGAGTATGGTTTGTCTTCCCTTATCACCATATCTTAGTGTGCTGTACCCTTTCTGTGATGATGTGAGAAAGATTCAGTGCCTAAGAGATGAGATGACATGAAGTGAAGGGAATGAGGTAGGCACTGTTACTTTACCTAAGGCTACTGCAGAAGGGTTACTGGAACATAAACAGTGTGTTAGCTGAGCTGACTACTGACGTGACTCGTGACTCGTGGGAGGGTACTCCATACAGCTTTGACACGCTGGACAAAGGGAGAGTTTAAGTCCTGGAAAGGACAGAGTTGAGTAACACTACCTGTTAGATGTGTAATTTAAAGCTTAATGAATTGTTTATTTCAGAAATTTCCCATTTAATATGTTTAGTCTGCAGTTGAGCACTGGTAACTGAAACCACAGATAAAAAAGGGCTACTGTATTGAGTTTGTCATTTACGTTGGCTCTGTGATGTTGGGCATGTTATTTTATCTTTTTCAGGCAGGGTCTTGCTATGTAACCCTAGCCTGACTTTGAATTTAGATGATCTTCCTACCTCAGCCTCAGTGCTAGGATCAGGCACATTCTATTACACCTGAAGATAATATTTTCTTTCAGCTTTACTTATTTTTAAATGGATTAATAGTAGAACTTGTTCTCTAAGGGCTAAAAGGCAGTCTATAAAAACTTGGCCCAGGCTTGTTTTTTGCCTCTCATCCAGCAATCACAGCACTCCAATTCTACTCTTTCTTACATTTCAGAGTTCTTTATGTGGGGTCCATGAACCAAAAGCAATATCAGATATTCATGTGATGAAAATTTTTCTTGAGATGAAAAATTTTTGAAGTATATTTTGGGAAAGATTATTTTAATTTTTATTAGGAGCCAAGCATTCAGCTTTTCAGTAAATATTTACTAACCAGCTGCTCTCCAAAAGGATAGAATTACTACTTCATCAAGATCTCAGGTCATCTAGGATTCTTTTCTTTTTTGCCTTTCATTGTCCTGTTGTAGCACTTTCATGTTTTACATGGTAAAATTTCCTTCTTTAGGGCTCAGTGCACATGTCTTCTCCATTAAGTTTACTGTGAGTTCACCAGTTTGGTGGTGTTTTTGTTTTTAATACTGTTTGTATAGTTTAACTGTTATTTCTTGCTGTCACTGTCTTGTTACTCCAGGCTTCTTCCTCTAAGCAGGAGCTTTAATCTGCTGAGCTATTTGGCTGACTCTTTAGAAATTTATCTTTATGTGAACAAAAATTTATATAATAGATGTATATACATAATTTTTAAAAACTTATATATCTTATTATAAAGCCAACATATAAACCATTGACAATTGGGCTATAATTTAGTAAGTGTCTTTTATGTATCAGGCACCCAGATGGGTTGGCTGGCTGGTAGACTCCTTCCCTCCTTTTTATTCGGAGTTAAATCCATGGAGTGATGACAGCAAAGATACTGGTAAACTAGATTTTCTTGGTAAACTAGAATGTATTTTGTTTTAAAGTAGCCTAAATACCTTATTCCCCAGTCCTTTTATTTTTAACATATTTTTGGTGGGGTAAAAGGTCTCAGGGTAGTTCATGCTGGCCTTCAATTCGAAATGTAGCTCAGGCTGGCCTTTAACTCAGCAGTTCTCCTGCCTTAGCCTCCCGAGTGCTGGGATTATAGGTGTGTGCCATCATGCCTGGCTCCATTTTATTTTTTGATTTGAGATCTGATCTCACTAAGTTGCTCAGTTGCTTCAAATTTTCCCTATGGGCATGGACATGTTATTTTCATTTTACATTTAGAAAAGTAAGACATAGAGAAAATAAACTAACTTTTCCAGAGTTATACCTATTATTTTATTTTTCATGTGTTTTGTACAGGGTCTCACTATGCAGCTCAGACCCGTAGTGATCCACCTATTTTCAGCCTCCCTGTGCAGGGATTACAGGTGTGTGCCACCATGCCAGGTTTTGGAACGGGTGCTTAGTCCACTGAGCTATCTCTCCAGCCCTCCTGTTAAATATTGATTAGCAGAGTCTTTCTTTTTTCATTCATTCATTCATTCATTCATTCATTCATTCATATATTTTAGAAAAGGGTCTACAGGATCTCACTACACAGATCAGACTCATCATGATTCTCCTATTTTCAGCCTCCCAAGTGCTGGGATTACAGGTGTACTACCATGCCCAGTCTAGGGTGCCCCTGGAGATGGGGCCAGCACAGCAGGCACTTTAGTCCCCTGAGTTATCTAGGTGGTGGTATGATCTTTATTATTATTTTTTTGTTTTTTTAAAAAGAGTACAATATAGAATTAAAACAGAAATTCACTTTCACAGTATTTGTTGTAATATATAGTGATGTCTTCCAACCAGTTATATTACCAAATGTATGCATGTAAAATTACAAGAAGAAAGAAATGTATAAGAAATTAACAGAAAAAGTAAAAAATAATTGAAAAAAAGAGACAAAACAAATTAAATACCTCCTTTCCATAGACCAGCAGAAATACACTGTTGTCCAAACCATCCTGCTTAAATATATAAATAAATCTCTTTCCCTCACTCCCTCTTCTGTCCTCAACTCAGTAATTGTTTCCTTTTGAAAAGGAAAGAATTCCCTTTTCCCAATATCTATTATACTCTTCAGATTCCATTTCCTCTTTCAGGTTCTCACACTGAGACAATACAATGTTTGTACATGCAGGTCTGATTTATTTCACTTAGAAGTGTGTTCTCTAGTTGCATCCATTAACTGACAAAAGACTCAAATTTATCCTGTTTTATAGCTGAATAATACTCCACTGTGTAAAAAGACCACATCTTTATCCATTCTTCAGTTGATGGATTGTTTCCAGGATTTAGCTATGACAAATTGCTCTGCTATAAAGATAAATACACATATATCACTATAGTAGAGGTTTTCAGTTCTTCTGGAAAAATACCTAGCAGGGAAATAGTTTGCTTGAATGGGATCTCCAGTGCTAGGTTTGAAGGAATCTCCACACTGATTTCTGTAGTGGTTGTACCAGTCTGCACTCCCACCAACAGTGGAGAAAGGTTGTTTTTTTCTTCACAGCCCCTCCAGTATGCTATTGGCTGACTTCTTGACATTAGCCATCCTTTCTGGGGTGAGATGGAATCTCAGTGTTGTTTTAATTCGCATTTCTCAAATGACCAATGATGTTGAACATTTCTTCATATATTTACTTGGCAAGGTCTTTAGACACTATAGCTCATACTCTTTCCCCCACTGGCACCATTTCCGAAACTTGAGATGTATGAATTACTAACAGCTGGGTTTTTGTTTTGAGATGGTCTTGCTATTCAGTTGAGGCTATTCCCATAGCTAGTTTGGGAATTACCAGTGTAATTTGTCTACTTCCTTCACTTTTGTGCTGTTTGATTTTTCATTGTCTTGTATGTTTTTTGTTTTAGGTGTAGTAGTTTATGGTGTTGTTGTTTGAACTCATTATGTAGCAAGTGCATCACCACTAAGTTAAGTTCCTAATTTTTTCTTTTTGGAGGGCGATACTGGGGATCAAATTTGGGACCTTGCACTTGCCAAGCAGGTGATGTGCTGCTGAGCTGTCTTTTTGCCCCCTTCCCCCATCCTGACCATGAGTTTTTTATAAAGAAAATTTCCTCTCCAGTGTTTTTTGCAACTTTTAAATTATATTTGTTCTGTGTGAAATGAGTTCCATTGTATTTGGGAGAAGTTGAGAATGAGTTATATTTCAGACATATCAAGTTTAACCTTTATTCATCAGATTAACCTATATTTCTGCAACATAGCTAGTTTGGGAATTACCAGTGTAGTTTTTCTACTTCGCTTCACTTTTGTGCTGTTTGATTTTTCATTATCTTGTATAGTTTTTGTTTTAGGTGTAGTAGTTTATGGTGTTGATGTTTGATTTTTATAATATTTTTATTCCGAAGGAAATAGCCAGTACAATAATGGCTTATTATTGTGAATACAGGAATAAAATGGATGGTGTAGTTTGGAAATTGCATTTTTATGATACATATTCATATAAAATAGGTATTTGTATTTGATTTAATTTTTCATCTGTTAAAATTTTGTAATGTATCTTAAAACTATGAATTTTTTTGTCGTCCCTCCAAACTAATTCATGCTTTTTAAATGCATAAAGTGTTGGCTTGCATGAATGAGATCCTGGGTTGAACACCTAGGACCACTTAAAAAAAATAGCCTCTTGTAGTGGTATGTGCTTACAATCCCAGGTCTTGGGAGACTAAGACAGGAGGAAGATTGTGAGTTCAAGGCCAGCAAGACCTTATCTCAAAACAAAACAAAAAACTCCACAGTGACGCTCTGGGAAGCTGAGGCAGAAAGGCTGAAAGGCTAAGACCCGTCTCGGCAATTTAGCAATTCATTGGGCCTGTTTCAAAGTAAAAAAATAAGTAGGAAATGCTGCTCAGTGTAAAACCAAATCAAACTAGTGAAAGTACTATGATTATAGCTTGGTATATGTATCAGAATTTTGGAAAAATACATATGTAT
>PVKN010004461.1:0-33484 GCA_004027915.1 Capromys pilorides
TTCCCGCTGGGGTGCGTGCAGGTTGCACTGTAGGTATATTGGGCTACCCTCTGGCCAAAGACGGGCACGAATCACTGAGTTGGGGATGTAGCAATCGGGGGCAAGGAGCCATTCCCGCCCAGAGCCAAAGTAGCATTTCAGTATCTGGTAAGGGTTCACTCCATCCCAGTAAGTCAGTTGCAACTGGGGAGGAACCACATACTGGTGATGGGGAGGCTTGCTCTCCTGCACCCCCTTCACCTGTTTGCCAGTACCCAGTAACACAGGACTGCCATCCTCATCTTCTTCTATCACATGTGGCACAGAATGGTCAAAAGCAATGGCCCGCTTATTGGTAAGGCTCTGCAGGCCCACTAGTGCCTGTTTCCCATGACCAACGTAGATATATTTGGGCAAAAACATAATCTCAAAAGAGAGAAAGAAGCTCGGTGTGAAAGGCTTAGGGGTTTCTAGCACTTCATCTGTTAAACTCCTTAAGGAAAGGAGAGAAAGCAGGTTAGGGGGAAGCAGTTTTAAACAGGATACCAGATAAAGACCTTGATTGAAAGTCACCAGCAGGTCACCCCGGTCATTTGCAAAGCAGACTGGGCCAAAGTGCAGCGATGAGTCCAACGTGGCTATGAGTCTGCCATGGAAGTCCCAGATCCGGACAGAGCCATCACTACCAGCAGTGACAAAAATACTCAGAGAGAAGCAGACATCAAAGGATGTGATGGTACACTGGTGCAGAGGCAATGTCTCTATGAATTTCGAGCCTGGACGTGACTCATAGGACATAAAATCATGGAACTTCCAGAGACGCAGGCAGTTAGTGTCTGTGATGGCACTCACAGCATGGGGCAAGAGTACCAGTTGTTTTAGTTGACAGCTGTTGAGAATGCTTGCGAGGAGCTGCAGTTGTAATTTGTTCCCATCAATCACAGCTTCTGATAAGTGTATATAGTCATCCACCCCATAGGAACACAGCAAAGAGTTTTCTCGGCCACCCAGAAGTCTCGTAGACAGTGTAGACAGTGCCAGTACAGCCCCATAATGTATGAATTTCTCTATTCGGGCACAGCTGTGCTGGGAAAGCACTCTTACCATACCACTCTGGTGCCCAGAGAATATCAGTCCTTCTATCCCTCGCCCCAGGTGGAAATGCCCATAAGCCAGGCAGTATACAAAGTCCTGAGAATTTGCTGAGGTGCATAAAATATACTTGGCTGGGGAAGGGTTACGGGTTGTGTCAAACACCAGCACTTCTGTGTTGCCTGTTGCCACAAAGAGCTCCTCTTTACGTGGGTCATAGGCCCAGTCCACAGCCTCGTCCAGGATGGAGAAGGGCCAGGTGAGAAGCAGAAGGTTCCCTGTTAATGGGGACACAAAGCGCAACAGGCCATCATCTGTAATGCACAGGATCCTGTACCAGTTATCACCACAGCAGACCCGATGCACCTGCTGGGGAGCAGATCCACAGACATGGAAGAGGCTATAGAAGCAGGGCAGCTGGCACAAGGAAAATGTATGGGTAGTCTGGCAGAAGAAGGTAGTGTCATCAATAAACTGGAGGCGGTACACCTCCTCGCCAAGTTCCAGTCGCCGAAGCAGGTTCCCTGAAGTCAGGTTCCACTCCTTCATGAAGCCATCCTGGCCAGCTGTTAGCAGGGTGTTGGCCTCTGACCGGCTGCGGATACAAACCACTAATGAGATGTGGGCCTTGAAACTGTAGCGGGCGTGGCTGTGACCGATGTTCCACACTTGGACCTCCCCTGCCCGGTTTCCAGCATAGAGAAACCCCTTGTCCAAAGCTGTGAAGCAGCAGGTAATAGAGGAGCCACTGCTGGTGGACATGTACTTCTTTACCTCTGCCAGCCTGCCCTGGCCGTGGTGCTCAAGGGCTCTCACCACAGTCTCACACAGGGCTAGGATGGAGCCATTGGGGCCATTCAGCACAATGTCCTGGACAAGCTCATTACCTGGAATGGAGATCATGTGAGCTATCTGGAGGCCCTTGCCAGTTCGATCAATGACCCAGATGACCACTGAGCCCCGGATGCCAGACAGAAGCATCTGCATTTCTGGGTCATAGCAGAGACAGTTGATGTTGAAGCGGCAGGGTACTGTGGCGAGGTGTTTGAATGCTCGAAAGTGGTCCCCAAAGAGGCGCAGGACCAGGTCACCACAGTAGACCACAAGGACATGAAAGGAACCTGTGTGGACCATTGACTGGATGGGTGGCAGTCGTTCAGTCATGAAGAATGCTTTCCTCTCAACTGTGTCCTCAGATTTACTCTTCATCCACACTATAGCCTAGAAGAAAATAAGGTAGAGACTGCCTAGAAAAGATAGTAAAGGAGAAAGGGCCCAAATACTCAACTACTTTCCCTTGTTCTTTTGTTAAGGAGGAACTGGAAGACTCAAGTGATTTTTGTGTCCTAGTGATGAGACTGGAAGTGGGGTAGAGGTGGAAAGTGCAGGACCCTTTTTAAACCTCAGTCTACTGGAGGAGAACTCAAGTGTACTCAACATGAAGACAGTAATCAGGGAAAGTAAGTGGGAGGGCATCAGTATCCAGGTTACATTTATTTAAGGGGTATCTATTCCTTTGCCAGTTTGGTGTGAGAGCTGTATGGGTTTGGCCCACGGAAAGTGGGCTAAGAAAGGAGAGAGAGAAACAGGGATGGTGAGAGGGAGGGAGGAAGGAAAAAAATAAGAAAGAGAGTTTACCTGCATTTCTTTTGTGTGGGGTGTCACCCAGGAGAGAGAAGCAAAGAAGTAGGCATCACAGAAGTAATGGCATACAAGTGGCATATTTTGAGGAAAGCGAGATTCTTTGAACAGTGTCTGGGACCGGTCACTCAGAACAACTGTATCACTCTTTGAGTCATCTAAAGATTCCTGGAGAGAGGCATAGCATAAAGTAAGAGCCCAGGGTATGCATGCCCTAAACATTCTTGCAAAATTCATGGTAGAAGCAGTTCCCAAATCACCCCTCTCATCCCTCCAAACTCCTGATATACCCACACATGCACAGCTTACCACCAATGGGATCTCTAGACTTGTGACCAATTTCCCAACACATGCAGGAACCAGAACCCTGAGGTCATGTATGAACAATTTTATAGTGGGGGTAAAGGGAAAAATGATGTTCTTCCCAAAGTGATATTTAGCACATCTATTTTCTAACATTCTCTGTTGTGATAAGAGGTACTGAGTATATCACCTTAACAGAATCTCCCAAAAGTCAATGCAGTCCTAAGTTGTCAACCTTAAAACTGTAGTAGTAAGATGTTAGGACATCCTGTCTGGCCATTAAGTTTGACAGGAACAGCACATACACAATATGTATTATCCATAGTACTAGAACATGTGCTTTGAAACATTTACCAAAGGATTCATCTGCACAGAGCCATCCATAGCAAAACGAAGGCTGGTAAATACTCTTTCTGCTGCCCTTTCCTTTCTGTGTTAGGACATCTCTTTCCAGAGCATTGGTTCCTCTGACAAGGCTTCAAAGTGTTTGTCTACTATAAAGTACCTTTGCAAGAGGCCTATAGTCTTATTTGGAAATGGGTGGTCCACTTTCTACTAAAGTAACAACTGTCTTGATAGTTTTTCCTGCTTGCTTCTTGCATTCATGGACAATCTATGACTCCTCCAAATGGTCACTATTGTAAGATAGAGGTCAACTAATGATGTATTTGTACATTACCTTGTTTTTTTGTATGATATCATTTATGAGGTAGTTAAAATCGTTCCAGGGGGGGATGAGTCTTGGGGAAGACATCACCTTGATTTTCCTTAGGTCCCCAGGACCATTGCTTAAACACCTGTAGAATCCAACAGATGGCTGCTTAACTACTGTTACATTTTGAAGAGCTAGAAATTGTAAGACAAGAATCATGAGCTCATGCTTACTGAACACCTTGAAAATGTCAGGAATTACAGGACGGACCTTTTCATTTAATCTTCACTATGGCCCAGTACCTTAGATATTGCCGTTTCACAGATGAGGAAACTGAAACTTGGAGAGGATAATGAATGATAGAGGAGGGAAACAAAAACTTAAAGAAGAACTAAAAAGAAGAGCCTGATAGAGAAACAACATTTTGGGAGGACCAGCAGGTTTTCAGAGTGTGGTCTCTGAACCTCTTCTACCAAAAGTATTGGGCCAGGTGGGGTACAAATGCCAAGTCCTGGGCCTTGTCCTAGACTGACATGGAGTAGGACCTAGATTGAAACTCTTAACAAACTCCCTAGAACCTAGGGGATTCTGTTGACATCCAAATCTAATTACTGAGACAGAAAGACCACAGAGAAAAGGAGCCACCTGGGATTTACTCGCTCCTGGTATAGCTGGAGGAAGAATCCAGACTGCAATTATTTGTTTTGTTGTGTTGTGTTTTGAGACAGGATGTTCCTGGCCTTGAACATTAAGGCTGGCTTTGAATTCATCGTGTTGTCCAGGCTGACCACAAACTCATGGCACTTCTCCTGCCTTAGCCTCAGCCTCAGTGCTGGGATTATAGTCATGTATCGCCCTGCCTGTTCCAGCCTTTGGTCTTATAGTTTTCCCAAGACTTGTGGGAATCAGGCAGCTTCCTTATAGAAGACATTTTGCTATCCATTGTGTGTTTCCTTGATCCATTCTTTTGGTTATGATGAGGAGAAACCTCTTTTCCTTGTTGGACTGTAAATAAGTCCTTTTTTTTTTTTTTTTCCTGTGAATGTGATTTTCTTTGGAATTATGGTCTTTGCAGCTGCAATAAAATTGACATGAGGTTGTGTAAAACTAAGGCAATTCTTAATCTGCTATGACACATGTCCTTGAAAAGAAGAGGTCAGGACTGGCCAAACAGCTCAGTGGATTAAAGTGCCTACAAGCAGGTGTAGGGGCCAGGGGTTCAATCCCTGGGCCTGCCAGGCTGGCCTCGCCCCTGGGTGCACTGAAATGGCAATTGAGACTGGGCACGGTGGTGCATGCCTATAATCCCAGCTCTTGGGAGGCTGTAAACAGGCGGATCAGAGTCTGATCTAGTAGTGAGACCCTGAACACCCTATAGACCCTTCTCTAAAATACAAAAAGAAGAAGCTAGGAGGAGGAGGAGGAAGAGGAGGAGGAGGAAGATGAGGAGGTCAATTTGGGCATATATACATAGTGGAGAATACCATGTAAAGAGATAGACAGAGATTAAAGTTAAGTATCTACAAACTAAGAACTTCTAAGGATTTCCACCAACCACCAGAAGCTAGGAAGAAGCAAGGATGGATCTCCCCCTAGAGGCTTCAGAGAAAGCAGGAGCTTGCTGTCAGCATGATTTCAGACTTCTAGTCTCCAGAACTGAAAGGAGTTGAAAGCACTCAGAGCATGACAGGCCATCTTGGTCAGGTCCACTGGCTGGATCCAAAATGCCAGATTTGCACCTTTAGCAGCCATGATCAGCAGAAGGAGCCTCAAATTAGTCTTATAACCATTGCCTGCTATCAAGTGTCTGCCATTAGTAGTGTAACAGTGGACTTGTTTTTCCTCAATGTGTGAAATGAGAGTGCCAGACTTCCTTGTGCCATTGGATTGTTACAAAGATCGAATAGGACAATTCATGTGAAAACACTTTTAGGATGCTCTGAAACAGCAATGATGATTATTGGTTTTAGGCTAGCCTGGTTCTCCTGGTTTTTGGGTTTGTTTTGTTTTGTTAATTTATTTATTTATATTATGGCTGGCTCATACTGCCCTGGTGGTGGGGCTGGCGCAGCATGTGGTGCCAGGGATCGAACCACGGTCCCTGAGGTGGCCTAAACTTGCCTAAGCAGGTGCTTTTGACTGCTGAGCTATCTCACCAGCCCCATGGTTCTCCTGTTGATGAACACTATTTTCCTTTCCTACCTTTTGGTTGCTTTGGAAACACGACAGTTAAATCTATTGTCTGGCCAGCAGAGGGCAACAGAGGCCAACTCCGCCTGTCAAATGTTCACAGTGTGTTAGTTCTCTGGGTTGGCGGCATCATTATCATCTGGGAACTTGTTACAAATGCAGATTATTCTCCAAACCCTGCAGCTCTTGAATTGGAAACTGAGGACAGGACCCAAGAATCTTTTTTTTTCCCTGGTACTTGGCATTGAACCCAAGGCTCTTGTACTGACACACACACACACACACACACACACACACACACACACGTATACACACCCCTCTTGTGAGACTAGCTCTCATTAAGTTGCTAAAGTTGCCCAGGCTGTTCCTGAACTTGGGATCCCTCTGCCAAGATTTCTGGTGTGTGCCTCCACATTCAGTTAAATAATCTGGGTTCCACCAAGCTCTTCAGCAGAACTTATACACACTACAGTGTAAGGCTGAAGGGTTATAGACATACTGGAGTGCCCAGTCAGTGCAACCTGAGCTTCCTAAAGCAAGGTCAGCTGATCCCACCCCTGGAATAGCTGCACCTATGCTCTGTCATCACAGAGACTTGATGGCTAGATTTCAGGGGAAGCAACAGGCAAAACTTATCTGGCATGTGTAGACTGGGTCAGCGTCCACAGGAAAGCTTCCACATCAATCACTTCATTAGTTCTATTTTAAAAAATCTATTTGGGGGGCTGGGGAGATGGCTCTGTGGTACAAGTGCCTGCCTGGCAAGTGCAAGGTTGTGTGTTCGAATTCCGGTCCCACAAAAAAAAAATCTATTTGGTACAGGGTCCTGCTACGCAGCACAAATTCACATGATCCTCCTGTCTCAGCCTCCCCAGTGCTGGGATTATAGGTGTATACCACAACACCTCGTTTTGGTGGCCAGTAAGGTAGCACAGCAGGTGCTTAGACCACCAAGCTATCTCCCCGGCCCAATTCATTAGTTCTTGAAAGAGCCCTACGCAGCAGATGCTGTCTTCTTTGTGTGAAAAATATGAAGGTTGAGAAGATAAGAGGTGTTTTGGGAGCTACAGGGGCAGATTCAAGACAGAGCTAATCCACACTTCTGGATTCTGTATCAGAGGAGGGCTAGTCTACACTGGGTTGCTTCTCTTGACCAGCCTACAAAACAAAAAATGTGGTTGATTACCTTGAGGGGAACACTTCTAGGGAATGAGTGAAGAGGGCCTTCACACCCCAACTCTCTGCTCTACCTTTGCAGACCACTTTTCTCCAAGGAAGTCTCTCTCCCAATATCCTTCACATTTCCCTACCTAATCCTGTCCTTAAAATCAAGTTTACTCTAGATGCTTTAATCTCAATGGTTTTGACTGCTTAAAATGTCAGTAATCCAAAAATAATCCAAAGAGAGAATTCAAGTTGTCAATTTAGGAGATAATTCTAAATAATTGGTGAGTTAATACTTGGTGAGAGTGTAGACTTGGTGCAACTACTGTGGAAATGAATGTGGAGATTCCTCAAAAAACAGGAACTAGGGCTAGCCAGTGAGCTCAGTGAATTTAAAGTGCCTGCTTAGGCAGATGCAGGGGCCAGGGGTTTGATCCCCAGTCTGCTGTGATGGCCCTGCCTGCCCCCAGGGCACACTGAGACTCAGCATGGTGGAGGGTGCCTGTAATCCCAGCACTTGGGAGCCTGAAAACAGGAGGATTACTATGAGTCTGATCTGTGTAGTGAGACCCTGTAGACTCTGTACTAAACACGTTAAAAAAAAAAAAAAAAAAACAACTAGGACTAGAGGTTCCATTAGACACAGCTATTCTCATTCTGGGAATCTTCCTCAAAGGATTAAAAGTATCATACCACACTGTTATATGCACACCCAGGCTTATAGCAGCATGGTGTATAATAGCTAAATCTTGGAAACAGCCCAAATGTCCATCAACTGCTGAATGGATAAAGAAGTTTGTTTTTTTATACAAAGGAGGACTACTCTGCCATAACGAAGGATAAAGTCAAAACATTTCTAGGTGAATGGATGCACCTTGAGACTATACTCTTAAGTGAAATGAATTGGACACACATGTATAAATACATTGTTTCTCTGGTATGAGAAACCAAAAGTGTAAATGAAGGCCAAATGTATAATAAGTGTTGTGAAATAAAAAGAAAATGTTCAAATGGGAAGGAGAACAAAGGAAGGGAGAAGGAGGAAGAAAGAATAGAAAACTAAAAAAAGAAAAGAAAGGGAAAAATGTTTTTATAAATAAGGAGGGAAGGAGCAGTTAAAAGGAGGGTAGGGGAACGGGAAAAAGAAGCAAGGTATGTCACATACAGATACAAATTCTCTATGATGAGTATGATCCTTATTTATATCTAAAATGTACCAACAAAATCTGATTGGAAAAAAAATTTTTTAGGGGAAGATAAGTGTGATGGAAAGCAGATGTTCCACCCTGCCTTCAAACAGAGTTGGCCTTAGGGGGCGCTACACTCCACCACTGTTAAGCCCCTGGCTCTCCTCTGGGTCCTTCACTGTGCGGTTGTGGAGGCAACGAGAGAAAACAGACAGGGTTCTTGCTTTGTACCAGGGAAAGCAGACATCAGAGTAGTCCTAAAATTGACATCCATGGGAAATTCTCAGTGATGGGTTATTAACTGTTGAACTTTTCTGCAACTTTAGTTTTCTTAAACCAAATGACCCTACTGATTCAGGGGTGTGTGTTTTGTTCTGGGAAGTGACTTTGGGGCCTTCAAGCTGAGCTACATCCTCAGCTTTTTATTTTTTATTTTGAGATAGATCTTATTAAGGTACTAAATCGCCCAGGCTGGCCTCAACTTGGAATCCTCCTGCTTCAGTATCCTAGAGTACTGAGAATACAGGTGGCTGCTCCTAACCTTTTACTACTTGACTCATGTTACAAATAAATCTTTGTTGATGTCTCACAGAGTTGTAATTTTATTTAATTTTAATTAAATTGTAAAATTAAGCAACAAAAATACATTTCCATGCAGTATAACTTGGAATGGAAGTTTGGATATTTTTGGGCTAAATTATTAAAATGAATTTCAGTTTTATGTAAATTTAAAATTACACATGCAGCTTGCATTATATTTCTGTTACTACTGCTTGAGACTGTCACTGATGATGGCCTGATTTCCCTTTTGGACAAAGAGCCTCCTGAGGGTAGCTCTTCAGAGCCTCCATCTGGCTGTGTTTCTCCCCTGTCGCCTGTAATCACTCAGCCTGACATGGAGCAGGTGCTTAAGACATTTCTGTTGAATGAACGGGCAAATCAATGGCCCTCTGCCCTCTCCTAGAAGAAATAGATGCTTCCCAGCTTTGAGCATACTGAGCATCTTCCTCCGAGCAGGAAGGTACTGAGAGGGCTTCTTGAAAAGAGAGCTGTACAATTCCAGTCACTTCCCTCAATAACCTTTATAGAGTAGGAGTGGCACTATCATTTAAAAAGAAAGTACACATGTGTGTGGCCTCCATACGCCCGCTATTGTTAATTAAAATAAAGTGATTTAAAAAAAAAATGTTCTAAGTCTGATTAGGCTGGCAAATGAGCTAGATTTGGACAAAATATCCGAGGTTGTAGGTACTCATATACTATTTTTACAATATGTCACCAGTGAATGAATGAAAGACGAAGCCTTCAGGGCAGCCCAGGGATCATGGGCCTGAGGCTGCTGGCGCAAGCGGAGCTTTGGAGCCGCCAAAGCAGGGGAAAGATGACCACGTAGACACAGGTATTCGCGTGGGCAAAAAGGCAGTTGCGTCCGTCTCTTCAAAGCGAGGCCATTCCTATTACCTGAGACAGAGATTCCAACAAGGGCTGGCACGGTGTGTTTGGCGACACCCAGGAACTCCTAGGTGGGCGAGCAGACCTAAGAGACCATCCGAAGCTACCTCGTGGATGCTGCGCAGAGACGCAGCCGACAGGGCGGATAGCTCCGCAACCCAGCGCCCAGCAGGCTAACTGTAGCGACAGGAGTGGGCGCGCGTGCGTATTGGTATGTGCCCGTCGCCAGAACCCGCTCAAGTCCGTGCATGCGTTCGAAAGGTAAAAAAAAAGTCCCGTGGGGGCCCGCGACAATTTGGGCCCCCAGTCTGGACGAAATGCGCGCGTGCGCACAACCGCCCTCCGTCACTACCCCTCCGAGTAGTGTAGCGCGAAGCTGCGCTTCTCTCATCCCTTTCCAGGCGCGAGACCCCGAGGTAAGTGACTAGTTCCTTGAGGAAAAGAGACAGCCCACTGAGTGAAAGGAGGAGGCACGCGGAGCTAGGAATAAGGAGAAACCGCTCCGGCAAGCTGAGGAACACGGCTCGCGGGTTGGAATACACATATAGCCCGCCCCCTCTCACATCCCTGGGGGCTGCGGAAGTGCTCTGGAGATTGGAGCTGCACGAAGCCAACCTGTGAACTACCATTCCCAGAGGATAGCGCGGTGATGAGCCTACGACTCCCGGCAGCCTCTGCGTGCCAGGCTCTTTTCAGCACGCAGCCTGTTTAGATGAAACTACATTTCCCAGGAGGCCTCGCGCGAAGCGGCTTGGAAGTGGGCAGCCTGGAAGTCACTCGGGCCACTGGAGCTGGCGGCGTCTCCAGCGGTCGACGCGGGGCCGGGCGCTGCGGTCCAAGGGCCCGCGGGGCGGGCGGCCAGGACGCTCAGGTATGTGGCTTCAGGTGCAGGAGCGGCCTCGCGCAAGGGCGGCGAGGAATCAGTAGCTGCTTGGACCCCGAGGGTCAGCGCGGGCGGGCAACCGGGCGGACGGCCGGGTGTGGGCACTGGCTGTGGGGGGCGGCGGCGCCGACACTCACGCCCTCCGGACCCGGCGGGACGCGTGTCCGCATGGCTCAACTTTTCAAGACGTGCAGCCCAGCGCTGGTGGGGAACAGCTTGGAGTCGGGGAGCGGTGGGTACACGTCCCAGGTCTGCCATTCGGGAGCTGCGGTATAGGGAAACCGCGCCGAACCACAATTTTCCCTTCGGTAAGACGAAGGAGAAATCTTTTGCTGGGAATTCTGTGGAGATGTTGAGATCTGGCAAATAAAGCATTTGCCACATACGAGATACTTACTATATGTTTGCGTTATTGTTAGCTCCTGGAGAAGTGAGGTAAGGTGTTATCGATTACATAGGGTGACGGTTAGTTGAGCTGAGTCCATGGCTAACATTCAGTGCAGGGTAGCTGCTCAGATTATTTTGTTAAAATCTTTGAATTGGGAAGTAGAGAGATCCAGATTCCAATTTAGACACCGCCATTTATCAGCTGTGTGACCTTGGACAATTGACTTCGCCTCTCTGTGCCTCAGTTTCCTTAATCTATAAAATAAGGACTAAAGCAGTAGCTACTTCATGGGGTTGTTTGTAAGGTGCAACGGGAATGTGAAGTGCCTAGCACAGCAGTTGGCACATAGCTCTTAGTAAATGGTATTTATTCAGCGTTTTGCCAATGGCCCAGAAACCTTCTGAGGGATAGACCCTGGGTATAGTGTAGGTCTTTGGAGCCAACCAGACTCAAAACTGGTCCAGTTGATCTTCCACCTGTAGCCTCACGTTCCTCATTTATAGAAGGTTGTAAGGATTTACTGATACTGCATTCCTAGCCTGAACCATCCATCACTAAGCAGCAGTTCTTATGTATTATAATTGTTTTTCTTGAATATTCTCCATCTGGCCCAAAGACTGCCTAACTGTGGGCTGTGACATGACAGCCCTAAGCTCCCCCACACATTTGCTCCCAGCCTCAGTGTCCCATCTGTGAAATGGTAGTCATAGGACTTTTATGCCAGAATTGTTCTGGTGATTCCAGGAGATAATTCATGTATATAGTGTTTAGCACACAGCCCAGCATATATTAAATGTTTAATAAATGTATCTTTTTTTGTTGCTTTTCTTCTCTCTCTCTTTTTTTTGGGGGGAGAGGCTAACTTGGAATGAAACTCAGGACACTGTGCTTGCCAGACAGGCACTGTGCTGCTGAGCTGTATCTCCAGCCCTCTCTCTTTTGTATGCCCCTCTGTTTCTGTTTGTACCTATAGCTGTGGAGGGACAAGATTTGTGCTTCTTACCCATTCTGCTCAAAGTTTTCTTGCCAAAAGTTGAATTGTGGAACATAATTAACGTGTAAGGGGCTGAGAGGAGTTGGTGCTGACCCCCCATCAGCAGGGGCCTGCATACCACCTACCCCCTCCAAGCTTGGATAATCACTTTGCTGCTTTAAAGATTATTTTATGTTATTTTCTGGTGCTGAGGGTAGAATTCAGGGCCTTGTGCATGCTAACTGTGCTATCTGCCACTAAACTGCACTCTCAGCCCTTGTCTTTTAAAATTATTGTCCCAGTGGTCAGCTCTTGACTCTGTATCAGAGCCGTGCTAACCTTGAGCTCTAGCTCCAGATAAGCAGCCTTTGTTTCCTTGATGTCCCTCAATAGCTATCATTGGGCACTGTAAACACAACATGTCCACCTTTATTTCCCCCTCCTTCTGGACCTGGTAGTAGACCAGGAGGAGGCCTGTCTTGGTGAATAGGCCAACACTGACCCAGTCACCCAAGCCACAAACTTGGGAGTTGCTTATTTCCATCCTTCCCATATCCAGTTGATTGACAAGGATGGAAACATCATTGTCACAGAAAAACCATTTCATTGGCTCATACTGGTCTGTTATCTGATGAGCACTGGATATTCCCCTGTACCCTGGAGATGGTCTTTTCTGACAGGGTCAAGCTGTTAAAGCCACCAGAGATTAACACAGGTAAACATATAACACATGTGTTAATTAGGGGTAAAGAATTCATTTGGGGCTTGGCTAGATTGCAGTGGCTCAGATGTGGCAAGATCTGGTTTTCTGGATTTCTATGGTTTCAGTTTGGCAAAGGTAAGATTGTTCATTTATTTCTGAAAAATTATACTCTCACCACCAGAAATAAGGCAATGATTTAAAAGTAAAATAAAATAAAACCGTGATTGATCTCATTGTTAATGACAACACGTGGCTTTTTTAGCAGTCTATAGAATGGTTTAAGAGTTAAATGTGAGCCTGTTTTCAGACATTGCAGTTGTTAAGTGGTAAATCAAAAATGGAATTTAAGATGTGCAGTGATTGGTGCACAGTTTGCTAATATATTTCAAACTTAGGTTTAATAATTTGTGAAATATAGATTAGGCGTACTTACTAATTTTTAATGAAAGAATCTAACACTTGTTTCTTTGAAACTACAGTGTTTGCTTTTAGATTTTTAGGCTAACAAGCTGTTGGACTAGTTTGTGCGTTTATGTTTTCTTTAAGAATATTCTCATTTTTAGGATTGTTCTGGTTATGACCTTTGTGTGTGGTGTGTGTGATTGGTTTCAATTTGGCTTTAAAGTTATGCAAGAAGTACATGTTCATTGTAACATGTCAAGAAGAACAAAGATATAGAAGCAAAAGAATAGATGCCACTCTCCATTCAAATCCTATTTCCCAAGGATAAACATTAATTCCAACTGTGAGTAGTGAGAACTGACTGTCAGGCCAAGGAGTTTAAGAGTGAACAAAATAGATGTACTCTCTAGCCTTAGTGATAGGGCTAGGTGTGCACACTCACTCTGTCTGGCCTGTGTCAATTGCTTATATCAATTTTATTCTCCTTCTCTTCCTTTCCTTTCTCTTCCCTGAAAAAGGAGGAGTAGGGATCAGGACACACATATTTGCAGTTTGCATTTTTTCAGATAATGATTAGGCATATCCCACCAAGTTATTACATATGAGCCTAACTCATTGAATTTAACGACTGTACCAATGTGCATTCTTCAACAAGGAGAGATTATGCCTTATTCTACCATTTCCCTCTTGCAGGGAAACTAAAGTTGTTAATGAGATTTTTTTTACCTTAGCAAGGACACATCCAATAGTCCTTTTGCTGCCTTAAATATAAACAGTGTAGCATAGTGACTAAAGACATTAACTCTGGGGCCTACAGGGCCTGGATTCAGATTCTACTCTGCCTGTGTAAGTTATGGTACATTGGGTTAGCAGAAATGAGAACAATACCAGTATCTTCCTCATGAAGGAGTTACTGAGAACGTGTTCAGTGTCAAGCTTGAAGGGCAAGGCCTGGTGCCATTGTTACAGGTGATCTTTAAAATCCACAGTAACGGGGCTGGCAAGATGGCTCAGCGGTCTAGAGCGCCTGCTTAGGCAAGCTTAGGCAACCACAGGGACCAAGGTTCGATCCCCAGCACCACATGCTGTGCCAGCCTCACCTCCAGGGCAGGCTGAGCCAGCCAGAACATAAATAAATAAATAAAATCCACAGTAACTCATTGGAAATGTCAGGTAGAGATAAGACAAGTTATAAAACAGAGGCCTATCTTTGAGAGTTTAAGGGAAAAAGACCTGGCTCCTCGGAAATGAAGAGAGGAAGCTTTGGTGAGAAAAGAAACATAACAGCAGCAAGGAGGCCTGACTGAAGCAAGTAATGGGGGTGAGGGGCTGGAGGGGGAGCATCCGTGGGAAATACACTTCTCATGTGTGAATATTGTGTAATAGCAGGTAGCTTAGTTGGCAGTCTGGTCTCCGTTCAAATCTCAATCCAGCCACTCATTAATAAATGATTTTTTTTTCTTTAGTGGCAAAAAGGGGTTGATAGTAGTCTTTATCTCAGTAGTAGTTGGAGACTGAATGAAATGTCTGCAAACTCAGCCTGCAGGACTATCATCAACCCTATGTCAGCTGCTGCTCTCATTTTATTCAGTTGACCTACTGTGTCTCAGGTCCTGTTCTAGGCACTGCAGATTGAGCAGTGAACAGCACAGATGAGAATCCTTGCTTGTACAGTGTTTGCTTTTTAGCTGAGAGTCACATAATAAACAAGATAATTTCAGATTTTTTTAATTAAAAGAAAAAAAGCCAGATCCTGCCACTTACAGATGTTTTTAAGTATTATGGAGGAAATAACAGGGTAAGAGGATAGAAAGCAGCTGTTGGGAGAGATGATGGGGGGAAGGAGTGGTTCCTCGGACAGTCAGGGAAGGCCAGAGTTACGTGAGCTGAGGTGGAATGAACAAGCGGCACCAGCTGTGCCAAGAGTTTGGGGAAGAACGTTCAAAGGAGAGGGACAGAAAGTGGGAAGGCCTAAGTGGGAATGTGTTCACTGCAACACAGTATCATGACCAGGAAGAGTGAATTTCCTTCAAGTTCACACTACTTTAATTTTTATAAAATAGTAATAGCAACTATATGCCCAGTTGCTCAGGATGGCCTTCGACTCCGGGACTCAAGCAGTCCTCTGCCTTAGTCTCCTGAGTAACTGGGACTGCACCCAGGTTGTAATGAGTATGTTACACTTCTAGGACATCACAGTTTGTATCAGCCACATTTCAAGTGCTTGGTAGGCACGTGTGCTAGACTTTCTTCTGAGCATTTCATGCTTCCTTAGTTAATCTTGACAGCCGTCCAATGACATAACTTTATTGAACTCATTTTAGAGATGAGGAAACTGACTCAGACTCATGCTCTTCACACTCTCTCTTCCTAGGACCTCTTTCCTAGTCAGAAGCAGATTGAGGAAGTGGACACGTTTCCTTTCCAGGTTGTTGGACTGGCAAAGCAGGCTATATTTAGTACCTCATTGATGCGGCAGCAGGAGAGGTCTGGGATGTTAGGGCATCTTTCCCACAGAGGATAAGACAGGGCGGTGTTGAGTTCTGTGGGAGTGGTTTGTTAAAGCTTTCCAATTTCAAATCTAATAGTCTTTTGCAGAGCTTATTCAGTCAAAGAAGGTGACTTGCTTGGCTGCCACCGAACATAGCTGACATGAGTCAAAGTGTGGAGTATAAAGAGAGTGAGCAGGGGTAGAGTCGCATTCGGCTGAGTTTTGTCAGGGAACTTGGGCCAGCAGGAGCCATGGTGTTTTAAGCCCCACATCAGCCTATTGGACTGTTAAAGTGACATCTACAACCCAGCAGTTAAGATGCTGTTGCGTGGCCCCACAGGCCAGGCCCCACCCCCTCTCTAGCGCTGTGTGTGTGAACGTTTGATATAGCTTAGGCCTTGTGGGTTGTTCAGTATTTTGAATGAAGGGTCTCCCTGGTTAGATGTGAGGGCAGGAGTGAGTACTTTGAAGGTCAGAAGTATGGAGAGCATCTTTTATCTGTCTGAGACATCTTTTCTACTTTGCCTGAGTACCAGGCACCATGCTAGGCACTGGGGGCAAGAAGGTTGAATAAAACACTTGTTCTAAAGGCCCCCTAGTCATACTGTCCAGCAGAGATATAATGCAAAGAACCAGGGTTTAGGTCAAGCACTTGTCTAGCAGGTATAAGGCTCTAGTTTCCTTCCCCAGCATCACAGAAAAAAAAAAAAAAAAAACATAAGGTGAGCCACTGACAAGGACCACATATATAATGTAATGTTTTCTACTGGCCACATTTTAAAAATTAAAAAAAACAAAATGGAGAAATGAGTTTTAATTATATATTTTATCCAATCCAAAGTATTTCAACATGCAATCAGTATAGAATTACTATTATTATTATTATTATTGTTATTATTATTATTAATATTGTTATTATTTTGGTTTTTTAAGACAGTGTCTCACTATGTCATCCAGGATGGCCTCAGATTCACAATTCTGCTTCCTTGGTTCCTAAGTGCTGAAATTATGAGCCCTGCTTTGAAATATTAAAATTATTAACAATACATATATTCTCACTGTGTTGCTCAGGCTGACCTTCAACTCTGGGACTCAAGCAATCCTCTGCCTTAGTCTCCTGAGTAACTGGGACTGCAGGCATGGCCTACCACACCCCAATTGTAATGAGTATGTTACACTTCTAGGATATCACAGTTTGTATCAGCCACATTTCAAGTGCTTGATAGGCACATGTAGCTAATAGCTACCATATTGGATAGTGTAGGTATAAGACATGAGACTCATGTGTAAATCAACAGTGGTTGTTGTGATAGGTACCATAAGTCATCCTTCAGTTTGTCTCCTTCTCTAGGTTTTCGTCTTCCTTCCCTTCCTTTCTTGCCTCTAGGGATTGAATCCAGGGCCTCTGTGCACTTCAAAGGAGCTGTACTCCCAGCGCATCCCTGCTTCATTTTGTGTTTGGTGGAGAAGGGTGGGTGGCTGATGAAGAAAGCATCTTTATCATCAGCAGGTACAGGGACCCTTACATCTGTCATCCAGCAAAGGTGGCTGTGTGCCTGGCACTGTGCTTGGTGTTGGTGGCCATTATCTGTGTTCTGAGGTTGCAGGTGAAGAAGCTGAAGTGTGGCACTCAGGGTTGGGAAATGGTAGAGGGTAGAATTTGGGCTGAGTTGAGTGCCTGTCTTTTATTTATTTGCTGGTGCGAGGGTGAAATGAGGGCATTGGACATGCTCAGCACGTGCGCTGTCACTGAGCTACACACTCAGCCCTCAGAGTCCATCCTGTAGCTCAGATCTCTGTTGTTCAAATCATTATTAGAGTGTTCAAGTGGGATAGGGTCTGAGTTTTGAGCAAAGAACGCCCTGGGAAAGATGTATGGAAAGTGGATTCCCAGACTTTATCAGTATCAATTCTGAGTTTATATTGGTGCTGGAGTGAGCACCTGCCAGACCCAGTCCTGAAATGGAGCTCAGTGTTGTTGGACGTAGACCTTATCTTCCAGGAAAGAAGCTGGGCATGAGGGAGGAGAGCACTGAACGGGCCTAGCCTGTTTGAAGACATTTCTGAACTGCTCTTTGGATGTGAAGCCGCTTCCTCTTGTGTCTGCCGACTCTCCTTGGTCTCTGGGGCCCTCTGGGTGTCCTGTTAGCTCCTGCAGTACTGAAAGCTCAGCCACACCACAGCTTAGATGCCAGTCTTGTCTTACTCTGTGCCAGAGACATCTCTGGATGAGCACGGGTGGGAGCAGATGTCACTGTGACTTCCTCTGTCAGTACTGTGGTGAGGTCACTTCTCCAGACTGTCTCGGTTTGGGATTTCCTGGTGGCAGGAAGCAACTGGAACTGGACTTTCTACCCAAACAAGGCAGGTGCTGGGGGTGCAGACTGTGTTCATGCCTCCAGGTGGTGATTCACCACACTTACCTCCTACTACTGGACAATGCCTGACATGTGAAAGATGCTCAGTAAGAATTTGTGGCTGAATTAACCACTAGCCAGCCTTCACTGAGTTCATTACTCTTTAAAAAACAAAAACAAAAACTAGAGACTAAGCCTAGGGCCTTTGCACTGAGCTACATTGCTAGCCCCTTTTATTATTTATTTTGAGATAGGACCTTCTAAGTTGCCCGACTAGGCTCAAATTTACAATCCTACCTGAACCTTTCACGATGCTGGGATTACAGGTGTGTTCCACTATGCTGTGCCACTGGACTCTTATGTGCAAGGCACTGTTCTGAGGGCTTTCATGTAATACCTCATTTCATCCTGTCTACTTCATGGGTTAGTACTGTACTGTTGTTTCTCCTATTTCTTGTATGGGAAACCTGTGATCCAAAGTTCAAGTCACTAAGCTGGTTAGTCCCAAAGCCAAGACTCAAATTGAGGCCACTGACTTCAGAGTCCAAGCTCTTAGATGCTCGCTTTGTGGAATGGACAGATAGACTGCTGTGGGGAGCACATGGTATTATCCACACTAGTTGCATTCTCTCCACCTCATGAGTGACCTCAGCCGGCCTGCATCTTCTGTTGCAAGGTTGCATCAGGTCTTGGGCTCTTTTGGACCTTAGGGCTTGAATGCCACTCTTGAGTAAACGGTTTTTCTGTCATTCTGGGATCTGCTCTTCTTTCTGTAACAAAAACAAACTGAATATTTGGTATTGCTAAGGAATTCTTGTTAATTTTTCAGATTTGGTAATGACACTGTTGTTTTGCTTTATATAAAAGTTCATTAAGGTGTACATTCTGAAATTTCTGTGAATGAACCAATAAAATTACTGGGATTTGCTACTGTTGTTGGATGGGGCAGAGTAGAGGGAACAAGTGTGTGAGAGCGAATAAAAGATGAAGCAAGATGGGCCACGAGTTGATAGCTGTTGAAGCTGGGCATCGGGAGCTTATTATACTTTTATTTTTGTGTTTGAAGTGTTTCATCATGAAAAGTTAAACATAAGCACAACAAATTTCATTCAGCATTTGTGTACTTCAAGCTTAAGAGTGAGTGTATTTGGGGAACCCTCTGCCTCTACTGAGTCCACTCATATAATGAAAGTATTTGAAAATATCTGCTTTCTAAACCCCTTTGATAAGGCAGGCAGTGGCCAGTAGTGAGAGCACCTGGTGAGGCACCAGTGGCCATGCACTCCTCTGGCTTCTTTGTAGCACAGGCCACGGTGGCGGGTGCCTTGCAGTCAGTTCCCTAGGTCCCTGTTCGCTGAGATCTGTTTCTTTCCAGCACCTGCCCAGGGTGCCCCTCCCACATTTTTTCCAAAGACTTGTTACAACAGGAGGCCTCAGATCCTGCCTTGATCCTCCCCTCAGAACAGACTACACTGCTCCTCTGACCCAGGCCTTCCTCTCTGATGGGCCTTTGTTAAAGCCCCACAAGGAACCAGAATCCTGCCTTTGGTTTTCAAACAGCTCTGCCGTGGGAGGCCAGGAGAGTGCTCCTTTCAGTTCTAACTCGACAAAAGAAGGAAAGGGGCAAGATGCAGCTTGTGCCAGTGCCTGGGACCCAGTGATACTTCTCATCAGGTCAGCAGGTACAATTACTTTGTAGCCATCCTGTGCTCCGCATTCACACCAAGTATGAGTTCCTGTTGCCTTTTTAATGTCAGGATCTATAACTTCACAGTCAAACCAGTATGTGGTGAAACTCTTAGGTAGAAGCAGCAAAGAGGGGAAGACACACTTGGGAGTTTCTGTTGGTCAATTAATGTGAACAGCAGCGCTGCTAGGTCTGATCCTGCCAGAGAGCTGGCACCCTTTGTTCCAGCTACAGACTATCTTTCTCCAGTGCCCCTTTCTCTGCATCATTGTAGGCTCTCGGGTTCACAGGGAGGTAGGCCAGGGAAGTCCTGTGGCCTGCCAGGTTCCCTTCACTTTCTGCCCTAGTCCCCTCTTCCTTTGTATCTTACTGTGTGTGTGTGTGTGTGTGTGTGTGTGTGTGTGTGTGTGTGTGGCCAGCTCAGCCTGCTCTTGGGGTAGGGCTGGTGCGCTATGGGGATGAGCCATGGTCCCTGCGTTTGCATAAGCTTTCCTAAGCAGGCGCTTTAGACTGCTGAGCTATCTCAGAAGCCCATATACTCACTTTTTCTTTCAAACATACTTTTCTGCAGTTCTTTCACTAAGGAAGCTCCATCATGAGTTTTGTGTAGTGAGTTGGGAGCACTGCCTACAGGTTAGGCAGCTTGACTTCTGGGTTTCCTCATGTGGACCTGCATAGGTTGGATCTGAGGGCAGCAAGGCAATGTGTATCTGGTTTTTAAACTTATTTGTTCAACATGTTCTCATGGAGTTGAGCACTCTTCTATATAGTAGGAATACAGCAGTGAGTAAGACAGACACAGCTTCTTGTTCTTCTGTGGCTCATGGTCAAGTGAGGGATTCAGAAAACAAGATAAGCAAAATGTAGTGTATTCCTTAAGTCCTTCGCTGGATCTGTTTCCCTCTAACACCTCAGTGTATGTCCTTTCCCACTTACAGTAATCAGTGCTGAGGGAAAAAAATGAAACACAGAAAGAAGGACATGAAATAGTATTAAGATGCAAGGTGTTAAAATTTTAGACAGTCTCCTGAAGGTAGGCCTGAAGAAGGGGCAGGTGTGCGAGCAGTGGTGGACATGTCTGTGCAGATGGAGCAGCCTGTGCAAGGGCGCTGAAGCCAGGGGCCTGGTAATTTGAGGAACACACAAGAAGGCCTATGTGGTCAGAGCAGAGTGTGCAGGGGAAATGTGGAGGGCGTAGAGGTGATAAATGTGTGATCTCTTAGGAGCTGGCATAGAATATTTTTGTTTTTGTTTGTTCTGATAGAGATGGCAAGATACTACAGGGCTTATTACTACATTTTACTAAATATTGAATAGTGACCACATGTACACAAGCCCAAAAAATGAGGAACCCAGTTCCCTTCCCTAGAAACTGCCAGTCTCTCTCTCTCTCTCTCTCTCTCTCTCTCTCTCTCTCTCTCTCTCTCTCTGTAATACAGGGTCTTATTATGCAGTTCAGACTTGTAGTGAGTCTCCCCAGCACTGGGATTGCAGGCATGTGCTACCATACCTGGTTGCAGGGCTGTCACAGTGCACCTGGGGATTCTGGGCCAGCACAGCATGTGGTATGTGATATTGGTCCTTGTGCTTGCCAGGCAGTCACTTAGATTGCTGAGTTATTTCCCAGCCCCAGTATCAGTTTTTTCCTGCTGGCCAGTTCCCTGATATTGCATTAGGTTGAATCATATGAAATTGCCTTTTCAACCATGACTGGTTGAATATTGGCAATGTTACAAGATTCAGCCTAACCCTTGCATTTAGGCACTGGAGATGTTTGGCCAGTCCCTTCTTGCCCTAGGGGTTGGTAGTCAGAGAGAAGTTAGGATCTTTTGCCTTCCTCCCTTCTCTGTCTGCAACAGTCCCAATGGTGTTTGTGACACCAAACCCAGGATCTCTGTAAGTCTAGGCAAGGGCTGTCTCTTCCTGCCTTGGCTGGCAGGTGGTATTAGTCAGTCTTTGGCTTTCTATTTCTTGGTACCACAGTTTTGTTTTTTGTGGTACCAGGGATTGAACTCAGGACCTTGCACTTGCCAGGCAGTGCTTAAGCTGCTGAGCTATCTCCCTGGCCTGATACCACAACTTTAAATTCACAGATATTACAGAAGGAAAAGCACCCTTGTTTTCTTGCAGGGTGTTTGGTATGACTGAAATGATGGGGTACTTTCTGGTTGGGCTGAACTTATGGACATTCTGGAATAGTTACTGAGCACAGCCACTGTCACAGCCCCAGCTTGGAGTGTTTGTCCCTTGGGACTGTGGTGGCTCAGACTCTGGGAGGAGCCCTGAGGAGCCATGGTGTGGCCATGGGAGAAAGGCCTTCACCTCTCCTGTTCATCCTACCCTTATGCTGACCAGTGAGATCATTGCAAATTCTTGTGGAGTCCTAAAACCCAGGGCTGGAACCTGTGGGGTAAAATAAAGGAGGTACAGATTCAGCTTTGGGAGAGCTTAGTCAGGAAGTTATTGCAGTTGGTGCGCTTTGAATATAAACAGTAATAATAGCAACAACAGCTTTAGCAAGTAGGTGACTTAGGTAGTGTCTAGTTCATATCGGACACTGCTAGGGACATCACAGGAAGTGACTTCCTTTAAACCTCCCAACAACTCCATAAGGTAAGTACTCTTATTATTCCCATTTTGTAAAGGAGGCAACTAAATTTAAATAACTCAGTCGGGTCACACAGTTAGAAGATAGCAGTGATATGATTTGAAGTCAAGCAGTCTCATTCCTGAGGCCACGAAATTAACTCATAAGCCCTATCTATGTAGGCAGGTTCTTAAACCTGAGGAACGTCAGAATGCCCTGCTGAACTCACTAAAACAGAATGCTGGGCCACACCCAGAGTTTTGGACTCTATAGGTCCAGTTTGAGAATTTACATTTCTAACAAGTCTCCAGGTGACAGTGGTGCTCCAGGTCCAAGAAGCACTTTTGGGGAACACCGATATACTGTATTAGAAAGACCAAATGAAATTGACCTGAAGGAAGAAGAGTTGTGATCTCATACAGTAAAATAGCCAGGAGTGGTCAGTACATTGACGAAGCAGTTCCACAATAGCTGTGAGGTCCAATTCCTCTCCTTTGTGTCACTGTACTATCCGTGATGTACCTTCCATGTCCTCAGGCTCCCCCAAAATAGCCACAAGATGCCTGACGGGCCAGCAAAAGAGTGCATCCTTACCGTGTGTCTAAGAGTGAGGAAATCTTTCACTGATGCCCTGCCTCCCAGACTCTCCTCCTATCTCTTTAGTACTGTGACAAGGGACCATGCCTGGGCTGATCACTGGCAAGAACCAATCAAGACTTACTTTTTAGGCTGAGGATGAAGTCAGCTTTACTTGAGTGGCACAGGGAGGACAATGGCTTTGGGAATAAAATCAGAATTCTATTTGGGAAAAGATAGGCAAAGAGGTATGGATACTGGGTAGGTAGGCTCCTGGATCTGCTGCAGAAATGAGCAGAACAAAGCAGATAACCCGTGCATTTTTTGTGTCACCATAACTACCAACTTTGTTGTTTTGTAATTATCTTAGAACTTATCTTTTTGTTCTCTAATCACTTCTATCTTTGACACACAAAGTCAGTTTCTGTATCAGATCTTGTAGGGATACCAAATATTTTGTTTGAAAATTCAGGGAAACCCAAGTCAGGTGACAAGGCCGCAGATTGTACATGTGTGCACGGTCTTTAAGAGTAGGTGAGCTGCTCAGAAGAACCTGGAGCTCCTCTCTGCTCTCTGCTTGTTACTGCCTTATACCCTCTTAGGCCCTTTTCTCCCAGAGGGTTATTGAACAGATGAAAAGAGGGGTGGAAAGATCAGATGTTCACCCCCCACCAGGCCTTGGTAAGTGTTCAGATATGGGCTCTGCTGGTAACATATTTCGTATGACTTCTTAATTGAATAATTAGATTTTATCATTTAATCCTTTGTGGAAATTTTCTGTGGATGCCTGTTACTATGCCTCATGGCTAGTATAAAGTAATTGACCTGCAATAATACAGAAGGGTCTAGGTATGGGGTGCAGGCCCCAGAGCCAGACTACCAGTGTGCAAGTCCTGGGTCTGTCTTGGGCTTCTGTATGACTTAGGCAAGCCACTTAGCCTGGCAGCATTAATTTTCATATCAAAAAAAGAACTCTTAATGGCCAGTGCTACCAGGTCAAGTAGCACTGAAGGAGTTGAGTGCACTGAAGCAGAGAAAGCACTTAGAACACTGCACAGCCTGGCCTACAGTGCTTGTCCAATGCACAGTGTATCTATGAGGCTAGGAGTAGCTTTTGCCAGTTTATTAGCAGGAGACTACACCCTCCTTGCAGGCAGGATCTGTATAGTTCTTGTTTCTGCTGTGCTCTAATACATGACTATTCAAAATAGATGTTGTTCTTTTTTTTTTAAAGAGAGTTAGTCGAGTGTTTGTTTGTTTGTTTTCCTTTTAGCCTGCCCAGCATTTAAATTCTGTGACTGGAAACTGATTGCTCTCCACTTTGAAGGCATGAGCATGGATCTGATCAAATCTGAGAGCAACCTATATAAGGGCAGTTTTGGTTTTGGGTGGGTCTGTTTGTTTTGTATAAGGAATCAAACTTAGGACCTTGTAGTTGACAAATAGGTGCTGTGCCACTGAGCTATATCCCTGGCCAGCTGATAATTATTGAGCATTTTTGCTGGTCAGAGCTAAGTGCTCTTGCTGAATCTTCAATATCATCCCATTTGGCAGGTGAGGAAACCGAGGCCTAGTAGGGAGTACCTGCTACTCTTTACAAAAAGACATCTGGTGAAGTGGATAAAAGTTGGGGCTCTGCTTGGGTTGAATCGTTACCTCCTCGTTTTCTTGCTCCAGTCTGTAATTTTTCTGCATTCACCCATAAAGTAGGAATAATAATAGTACTGACTTAGGCTACAGCTGTGAGGGTTAGGAGATGTCCAAATCCAGGGCTCAGAACAGCCCGTTGTACATGGGAACACTGGGTTGTGGTGATGTTGTTACTCTTAGCCTGTTCATTTGTGCTTCCAAAGTAGGCTGGAGAGCCCAGCAATAGTGTTTAATCATTAACTATAGGGCCTGTGAGCTGGCACCCCACATCTTTGAGCCGGCATCCCTGTTACTAGGGGTTGGAGAGCCCACCTTTGTGTTGTGAGGCTGTGAGGGGAGCAGCCAGCTGCAAGCCCAGAGCAGGGTGTGCTGTGGCACACATCCAGCTCTGGCTCCATCTATTGAACAGGTGGCCTGCTCCTGAATCAGAGGTAACAGGCCAGACGTCTTTGTTACCTTTGAGCTTTCTCTTAAGCCCATTCATACTCCCCTGAACCACGTGCCCGATGAGTAAGGAGTCCTTTTATTTTCCTCCCCCAAAGGGACTAGCAAAACAGTCCTCTTTGGGAATGTGCCTGTTCACGAACCCCAGCCATCTCCCAGGGAACTCCCGGTGGCTGGCGCATTCTTGCGGCAGTTGAATAAGTTGCTGTTAGGAGCTGGCACGGCAGGTTCCCGTTTCCGCATTCCAGGCACCCACGGCAGCTGGGGGAGGCACCACCCTGGTCGGCCTGGGGGTTTGGACAGGTGGCCTTTGCCTTGGGAAGACCTAGGACGGGAGCCACACCTGGGGTCAGCCTAACAGTCACCTGCCTACTTTGTGATCAGGGCTGTGTCCCGGATGCCTTTTAGGTGAGCAGTGTTTATTAACTTTGGTAGTGGCTTACAGAAAAAGTTCCTGTGTTTTTTCTTTGTGGAAAGTAGATTGTTGGCTTTTTTTGTCCCCCCCACCCCCTCTTCTCCCATGAAATGTTTACCTGTCTGCTCTTAACTGTGAAGCAAGGGTGGGTGGAGTGTTGAGGAAGTGAGAAGAAAATGGAGGACATTTCTCTCTGGATGAGTCGGGAACTCTTAGTTGAGCTTTTACTGAATGCCGTCTTCTATGCCAAGTGCTATGGAGCATCCAGCTTGGTACAGGCAAGCTGTGTAGCTCCAGCTGGGTTCTGTTTCTCAGTCCTTTCTTTTTTTTAAAAAAAAAATATTTATTTATTTATTTGTTTGCTTGTTGTGTTTGTTTGTTTCTTTTTTTATTCATTTTGTGGCTGGCTCAGCCTGCCCTGGTGGTGGCGCTGGCGCAGCATGTGGTGCCAGGGCTCAAACTGCAGTCCCCGCAGTTGCCTGAGCCCTCCTAAGCAGGCGCTTTAGACCGCTGAACCATCTAGCCGGCCCTCTCAGTCCTTTCTTCTGAAACAGCAAATACCAGCACCCATGGACTTGTGGAGATAAGAGTGTACGCAGAGCCCAGACAAGGAGTGGCACTCAGATGTCAGCCATCTCCTATTCCCACCCCAAGGTGTAGGTCCCCAGAATCCTTCTCCTGACTTTATCTCTGGTTTGCTGTATTCCAGCTGCTCCAGCCTCTGGCTGTTCCTCCCTTCTGCCTTCCCCTGGTTGTTCCCTCCCTTCCTCCAGTGTCCCCAAAGCTACTTCCATCTTCTAGGACTCTGTTTAGATGTCATCTTTTCAGTGAAACCTCTTTCCTTATTAAATAATCCCTTCTTGGTCATGTTCTTGCTTTTATACTGTTTTATTTTCCATCACAGCATTTATTCGCACTCACCTTATTATGTGTTTCTCAAGGGTAGACTGCATGGGAGTGCAGACCCTTTTGTCTCTGTCCCTGTAGAACTGTGTCTGGCATGTGTAGGTGTAGGATAAATTATTCTGTGAATAAATTTATGATATCAGGTACTTTGTTGACTGAGGGTGGGTGGTTGACCCATTTGGGATTTGATTAGAATGTTGGCATATCCAAGAACCTGTGACAATGGGTGAGTTGGCATGCACATGCTTTCCTGTGGTCATCCAGCAGTTTTCTGGAGCCTACATGCAGCCACCAGTCCTATGGCTTCCTGTCCCTCAGCCTCTTAAAACCACGCAACCCTGGCCTTAGGAATAGCTCATCTGGGATATGGGTGTAGCACAGAATGCCATGGTGTTAGAGTATAGTGGATGTCGGGTTCATCTAGGCAGAGAAGGATTTGTAGAAGACACCCCAATATATACATCTGCTATGTATATAGAGGCTGACTTTTATCTGCAGGCTCCCCTGGGCGTTCTGCAGCAGGGAGGCCAGCGGATGCCTTAGAAAGGCAGAGTTTATCGGTCTCCCCTGCTTTAATAGGCAATAATTCTTGCTCTGGGGCTGAGCAGGTTTTAATTAAATGGTGAACTCGAAGAGTCTGACTGTGTAATAGCTGACACATTCTCATCTGTTTCTGGCTTCTCGTGTCAGCAATTGATTCTATAAAAAATTCTGGATAGGGATACTACCCAGGATTAGGGCTACTCTGGGTAGGGCTTCCCTATCCAGGGGAGCGAGCTCAGTGGCCCTCTCAGATTTCTTCTAGCAGCATGAAGCACTGAGGTGCCCATGGGCTTGTTTCTGCCCTATAACACATTGTCTCTCTGTGGGCCTGATGCCACTTAAATAGTGTACAGGGTGGTAGAGAAGCTGCTTCCATGATAAGTAACTGACTTGGAAACTACTTGTATAGTAGTTTTGAGGTTGAATTGGGGAGAGGCCATTTCATGTAATGTCTGAGTCCCAGCACTCCCTCCCTAAGCTCTGGGCCTAGCACTAATCTTCTCTGCGCGTTACTTTCCCTGTCGGAGAAGTGGAGCTAGTGGATAGTGCCTCCTCCCTGCCCCTGGGGAGCTGGCGATGGAAACCAGGTCCCTGATCATGCTAGGCAAGCATTCTATCATTGAGCTACACCCCCAGCCCAAATCTGCTTTTTAATAGCTATGTAACACATGGTGGTGTGGGTGTACTAAAATTTATTTGGACAGAGTATTACTGGTGAACATTTTCTTTGTTTCTAGTTTTTTTTTAATTGTTATTTTTATTGATAGCCTTCTTTAATTGGGTTGGAGGTATCCAACCTGCTTAGCCACCTTGTTAACTTAAGCTGTGGGCCTTTAGAATGAATTTGAAGTAGTAGTGTAATGATGCTTTTCATCCAAAGAGGAGGTATATTTTCTGAGGGTTTGGGGCAAAGAGAAGGAGTAGCATCAGGCACTGTTGAGACTTTGGAGCTCCCTAGAGCTGGAGCATCCTAGGCAGTAAGAGTGGAGAAGTGAAGGAGGCAGATTGTGTGAGGGCCACAGGGAAGACTTCTGGCTTTACTCAGGGTGAGATGGAGCCTTGAGGGGGGGTGGGGGGGTCCTAAGCAAGAGAACCATATGATCTGATTATAGGTACTGAGTGGTAAGAGAAGTCATGGGCTGCCCTGTCAGAGTCCCCCCTCTGCCTGTAGTCACCCTTAATCACCTTTTAAACTGAGTAAATGGCTCAGGTATTAACTTAGGGCTACTCTGGTTTTATTTTTATCCTCCACTTCATTTTATTTATTTGTCTATTTTTTCTTTAAACTTTATGTATGTTATGACCAACTCAGCCTGCCCTGAGGGTGGTGCTGGGGCTCAAACTAAAGTCCCTGAGGTTGCCTAAGTAGGCGCTTTAGACTATTGAGCTATCTCATCAGCCCCTCCACTTCATTTTAAACCTAAGTAAATGTTCAGGATTCTTTAAAGATATGATGAAAGACTATAGTCATGGTTAAAATAATTAATAATTCCATATATCCAGTATCTAGTATCCAGTCACTTTTTTTTTTTTTTGTACTGGGGGTTGAACTCAGGACCCTGCACTTGCCAGGCAGGCGCTTATTCTACTGAGCTATCCTCCGGCCCGTAGATCTTTTAAATATCATTCAAGGATTGGCTTGTTTCTAGTCAAGATCCCCATTGGATCTGGTTTGTAGGTCTTTTAAGTCTTGTTTTTTTTTGTTGTTGTTGTTGTTGTTGTTTTGAGACAGGCTATTACTGCGTAGTCCAGTCTGGCTTTGAACTCTTGGTGATCCTCCTACTGCAGCCTTCCAAGTGCTGAGGTTACAGGCGTGCACCCCCCCAATTTACATTAAATTTTAATTAATCTGTGTTGTTTCCCCTCCTTTTTTCTTGTCATTCATATGCTGAAGAAAACCATGTCATTTGCCCTGTACCTGATGAGGTCTGGATATAACCACCTCTGTCCCTGCTCTGCTGTGTGACATGTTCTTCTGTCCATGTTTCCTGTGAAATTAAGGAGTTGGATTTAGAGTTAATTGAGATTCAGATTTGAGAAGTGTCCCTATATTCACACATGCACACTCACACACTTTTTTGGTAGGGAGAACAGGACCTCCTAGTGGTTGCTGTGTGTGTGCTTATGTCCATTAGGAGGTAAACCTGCTGTCTTGGTGTTCTGGAGTGTTAGTGGCCATGAGTGACTATTGCCTAGATCCATTACATCATCTAGGGTTTGCAAAAATCATGATGTAATTCTATCCCCTGTTCATCTATTAGTTGGAATATTCCTCTAGAGAGAAACCTCTCTTCATCTATTATTCAGTTACCCCGAGGGTACTTACTGACTCTTTTGAACTTTTGTTTACATTAGAAATGAGTATTGAACAATTGGACCCCGAATTCCTAATCTGCTGATACTTTTCCTGGCTTAGGTGTTATGTCCATTCATTCTGTGTTTACCAGATTCTGCTATTACTTACCTGTCTGGTCTGGGGAGCAATGAGACAAACTGCCCCCAGCTGTCTCAGTGGGGCTGCTTCAAGCTGTACTTTTATCCAGGTGGGGCCTGTACACATTTTTCCAGCAGCATAAGCAAGGAGAAATTACTCTAGGCTGTTGACATTTGCTTTTTTCCCTTTCTCTCTTCCCACCCTTGTATTTTCAGACTCTACAGTCTCTGCAGAGGCCTGCTCTGCGCCAGAGGATTAATTCTTTGTGCTTGGGGCAAGAGGCTTTTGAGCATTTGGATTTCTTCTGATCTGACCCTCCATTCCTAGACAAAAGAACAATAAAGGGCTCTGCTCTGTTACAGGGGCTAGTCCTCCTAGTAGCTTGGCCTGAGGCGAGCTCTGACCCCAGCCACTGTTGTCTAGCTCATAAATTCTTGAGAGCAGTAGCACGCTTGAAATCATTTGGATGCTTTGGGATCAGTTACTCATTATATTGCAGTATGTCTTAGGGCCTCTTGGCTTCTGGAGATTACAACACATTTATTCCCTCTGGGAGAATACTGGATGTGTAATGATGTGCAATTCATTAATTCATTCAGTTGCTGACTTACTCATTCAGCATTTGTCGAGTACTACATGTTTCAGGGACTGAGCACAAGAGCCTGAGAAGACTCATCCTGGAATTTATGTTCAGGTTGAGGGACCAGACAGTAAAGAAGTAAACAAGGTAAATAAGATAATTTTGGAGGGAGGTGAATGCTGTGAAGTCATTAAGGTAGAATGGTGAGAGAGGCACACCTGGGAGGGGGAAGGGGTTGTGTGTGGCTGGACAGCTGGGGTGATCGGAAGAATATCTCCTAGTTGGTGACACATCAGTTGAGCCTGGAATGGTACAAAGATGCTGACCTTGGGAAAGACCTGGGGGAAGAATTTCTTGGCAGGAGGAACAAGTACACAGTGCTGAGGCAGGAATGAGCTTGGTGTGTCTGGGAAGAGCCAAATAGGCTGTGCATGGGTGCCTTAGAGCAAGCGGTGGAAGGACGAGCAGTGTGAAGCCTGGCAGTGTGAAGTTGGTTCTGAGTGTCCTCTCCCTCCTTCCCTCTGGTTCTGAGAAAGGCATAGGTTGAAAAGATGGAAGTAGAAGTGCTGGGGGAGGCAGCCTGGTCTGGATGAGGAACAAGGTATTGTCGGTCAGAGTGGTGGTGTTGATGCTGGACAGAAGTGCGTGGCCCAACAGAACTTGCTGAGGAATTGGTGGGGCTGGGTGGTTAAACAGGGTAAAAGATTTTCCAGAGGGCTAAAGCTTAGGTCTGCAGGTTTTGTGGTAGTAATAACAGCCCTCGTCCCCTTTTACATGAGCTGACGTGTTTGTTTTGTACCTAACGCACATTATCATTGTAGTAGACTCTTACTTCACTTTTTACAGCTGAGAAAACTGAGGCCCAGAAAGTTTAAGCCCTTGATCATTGTCACACAGCTTGTGAGGGCTGCATTGGCCCAATCTACAGACTAACCTTATTCCCCTTTCCTCCCTGCCTCCAACCGCAGCCATTAATGCATGATGTTAACACAGCCTGTACCCAGCATAAACTAGATGACCATATTCCATATGTGTCCCTGAAACATATGTAATCCTTTACAGCTATAGCCTTTCTGTCATTCCCCACTAACCTAGGTCCTGACCTGCCTTTTATTACAGTATTTATTACTGGGCAGAAAACAAGGACTTTTCTATTGCTGACACATAGGTAACTTTACACGTGGCCCTGATAAGGTATAGGGCCCTGACTCTGAGCTTCTGCACCTGCTTAACTGATGGGCTGAAAATCTTCTCACCCATCAAATCCTCCTTATCACCTTCTCCAGTGCTCAGCAGGCAAAAGGAGATTATCTTCCATAGACTGTGTGGTATGTGGGTCCTTTAAAAAGTGTTCTCGGGCTGGGGAGATAGCTCAGAGGCACAAGTGCCTGCCTGGCAAGTGTAAGGTACTGAGTTCAATCCCCAGTTCCACAAAAATAAATAAAAATAAAAAGAGTTCTCAAGTTTGGCTCTGCTTTTCTCTGTGCACTGTTCATCCCTTGGGGGTACTGAAAACTACTATCCCTGCTTCTGCCTATCTTTAGCTCTCACAGCAAGGATTTTTTTTTTTTTTAAGTAGGAGGAAAGTTTGTTGAAGAAAGCTCCTAAAAGCAGGAAGGGGCTCCAAGGTGGTTGTCATGGGAACTCTTGTGTAGGGTTTTTTTTTTTTGGGGGGGGGGGTGTTTACAGGGTGTTTAGGGTCTCACTGCTACTTCAGTCTCATAGTGATCCGCCTGTTTACAGCCTCCCAAGAGCTGGGATTACAGGCATGTGCCACCATGTCCAGTCTCAATTGCTCTCTCAGAGTGCCATGGGAGTGGGGCCGACACAACAGGCCTGGGGATGGAATCCCTGGCCCCGTGCTGCTTGCAGGTGCTTTAATCTGCTGAGCTATTTGGCCGGCCCCCTGTCTAGGGGTTTTTGATATAAGAAAATGACCCCATCTCAGAGCACTCTATGGCAGGCTGAGATCAACCTATGAGGTTATAAACAGTTCAACCAGAGGTGGGCACGTAGAAACTCAGTCCTGGCCATTATGTCTCCATCTTGGGCCTGGGTTCTTATTAGTCCTCTGTCTCAAGCTTTGTCTTATCTTGACCTTCTCTGGATCATCCCACCTCCATTTCAGGCCTATGTTATACTTAGCTGTCTGCTTTGCCTACTACAAAGTCCCTTCTCTGAAGAAGTGTCCCTAACTGCTGTGGATTGTGACTGCTTTCTAGCTTTTTCCTGCTAGAAGGAGCCGGTGTAATCGTCGAGGTCTGGGTGCTCCCCAGAGGGCCCATAGAGAGTAGACGAATAGCCTTGAGTCTGGAAAAGACAGAGCTGATTAAGCCGTTGAATACGGAGCCCAGATAGCAGTCCCAGGAGAATAATTACTCCAGTGACCAATGTTTCTTTCTACCAGTGTGAGCCAGGAATGGCAACAAGGATTTTTATATTTTTATATTATCTTTATTTAAAATGTACAGAAGCCACAGGCTGGTTATAAACTATAGAGCAGTATGTAAAGCATAGACATGCTCTTTACCATCTTGATCCTATGACTGGCCTTCCCCCAACTTCTTGCCCAGGGGGATTTTATTTTCACCCTTCCAGGCCTTTGTATGTGCTCTGAAGTGTGTTTAAGAGCTAGCGTCTCTGGGATCAAATCCTAGTTTTGCTGTGTACAGACTATGAACTGTGTGTCTCTGTGCCTCTGTATCCCTGTTTATAAAATGTCAGTCTCATAGGCTTATGAGGACTTAACTGTAATAATATATGTAAACAGTAGTGCTTGTCACATGGTAAATACTCATGTGTTAGTTATTTTTATTACACATATGTGTATGTAACTTTACAGGTGTGCTCTTGAGTTGTTCTGTAGATTGTACTTTAATACATTGCTTTGGAGAGTCTCTGTGACAGAGGTGCAAGGTCCATGCATTGATTTTTATAACTGCACAGTGCACCATCCTATTGATATTTACTGTGGGCTATACATACAAAGTCATTGTTGCTAGGTGTGGTGGTTCACGCCTATAATCCCAGCACTGTGGGAGGCTGAGGCCAAAACATTATAAGTTTGAGCCCAACTTGCATGGCTTAGTAGCAGTTTAGTGAGATCTCTTAAAAGTAAGGCACTAGGAATGTAGCTCAGTACAAAGGCACTGGGTTTAATCCCTAGTATCACCAAGAAACAAACAGAAGAAGGAGAAGGAGGAGGAGGAGGAGGAAGAAGAGGCAGAGGAGGAGGAGGAGGAGGCCCACAAGCCTTTGTTTATATCTTTCTTTCTTTTTTTTTTTTTTTTTTTTTTTTGCGGTACTGGGGATTGAACTCAGGACCTGTGCTTGCCAGGCAAGCACTTATTCTACTAAGCTATCTCCGCGGCCCACTTTTGTTTATATCTTAGATTTTCCTTTTTTTCCTCTTCTTTCTCTTTTCTCTCACTGTGTAATCCATCTGGCCTCAAACTTTGTGCAATCCTCCTGCCTCAGCCTCCCAAATACTGTAATTACAGACATGTATCACCATGCCTAGCTACATCTTAGATTTTTGTTAGGAACAATAACTGAAACAAAATATATGACAAATACTGTTTTTTGAGATGGGGTCTTACTGTGTAGTTCAGGCTGGTATGGAACTCACTATGTAGCCCAGGCTGACCTCAAATTTGAAGTAATGCTTCTACCTCCAAAGTGCTGGGATTACAGGTGTGTGCTATCACACCTGTTTCATATGGCAAATTTTTAATTTTTTGAGATTTATTGCTGACTTGTATCCTAGAAAGGTCCTATTAGTATTGGGACCAGTTATCCTGAAGGA
>PVKN010004462.1:0-13528 GCA_004027915.1 Capromys pilorides
TTACCTCAGAACATCTGAAAACAGCATGCACCTTTTTGGGGAACACAGGAACTTGGTATGTGGCTGGTAGTTCTTGCCACTTAGAATGAGAATGTGTTTGGGTAGTCTTGATTGCCAGTTGGAGAGCAGATGACTTTTGACCCTCCCATGTTCTTTGTGAATGGCCCTTAGTTTCCAGCTTTCCTCATTAGACAATGGCATTGAATTGAACCATCACAGAGTGGGTTTTGCTATTTATTGTGGCTTTTAGAGTTTACTGTTTGATTTATGGCTAACCTGTTTTCTTACTTCCTTGTTGCTTGGCTTTTGCCTGACTTTGCTCTTGGTTCAGCTGTTTACTTAGGGGAGGGGAAGAAGCAGTGGTACTAGTAATGATCATTTAATTGGCATGGGACTTTGACCAGCTTACAAATACATTGTGGGATGTTCCTGTAGGGTAGCAAGTTTGGCCAACTCCAGTTTTGCAGATGAAAGAAGTGGGACTTGTGGGTTAAATTGGCTAAGTCACATACAAGTGGCAAAAGTGAGAAGTATTTAGGTGTAGGTTTCCTGATTCTAAATATAGTAGTTTTTCCAGTATATCACTCAGTAAAGTCAATACAAAAGTTTAGTAGGGGAAGCATTATAGCTTACTAAAATAAAATATATTCTTACTCATTTTACTCACTAAAATAAAACTTCCCAGATGATTTTTTCTATCAGTACTGGAAGATTGAACCTAGGGACCCTGTACCACTGAGTTATATCCCCAGGCCCCCATTCCATCCTCTCTTTTAGATAGGTTCTGTCTAAATTGACCAGGTGTGATCTTCCAGCTTCAGCCTTCCTTAATTCTGGTATTATAGGAGTATATGGCTGTTCTGTGCCCCAGGTGTGTGTTTGTTTGTTTAAAGCTTGTTTTTATGGGTCCCTTTGTTGACTCCAGATGAGAAAGAAACACTTTCTCAGAGCTTCCTAAGGGCCTCACATCAAAACCTGCCTTTTTCAAGGGAGGGCGGGCTCACCTCAAGTCTCTTGGGAAAGATGGTTGTCACTTTTCCTTTGTCTCACTTTTATGTTTATACTTCCTACCTCTTTGTTGTTACCTGAGAACTTAAAATAGTGTCAAAAGGAAAGGCTATTCATAAAGCTGTTACACTGCTGCTCTGTCCATTTGCCTTTTCCTTTCTTTGGGATCTTAAAACTCCAGGTAAATTTACTAATTTGTGCTGTTCTTTTTGGACACTCAGGTGATTAGTTTGGAGTTTTCAAGTTTATTATTGGTTTGAAATGGTCCTTTAAAGTAGTTATAGGGGGCCGGCGAGATGGTTCAGTGGTCTAAAGTGCCTGCTTAGGAAAGCTCAGGCAACTGCAGGGACTGCGGTTCGATCCCCGGCACCACATGCTGCACCAGCCCCCACCACCAGGGTAGGCTGAGCCAGCCACAAAATAAATAAAATAAAGAAACAAACAAACACAACAAGCAAACAAATAAATAAATAAAAAATTAAAAAAAAATAAAGTAGTTATGGGTATGGACTTTGATTTTGAGGGTTTTTTTAATTGGAAAATTCATTCTATAGAAGTATGTTTAGGGTCTCCCCCGCCACTCCCACTTGTTTTGTTGTATCTAGCATTGATTCCAGGGCCTTTACACAAAACTATATCCCCAGCCCTCGTTTTATTCTTTTTGAGACAAGGTCTTCCCGAGTCATTAAATTAGCCAGGCTGTGTTTCAATTCCTGCCTCATCCTTATAGAACGTTAGGATTGTAGGCATATGCCACCACACCTGGTTAAGAGGTTGGAAGAAAAAACTAGAACTAACACATTGCTTCATCATATTTTGGAGTTGTATGAGTTTAGAATGAATACATTTGTCTCTACTTTTCTCAGCTCCTATGTTGGTTTTATAGGAATTAATCGTTCAAACAGTATTTTTTTGCAGGCTTGCTTCTCTAGCCATACAGAGAGGACTCTATAAACTGTAAAAAGGACCATTGGCTTTTATCTGGAGTGGACTAGACTCATAGAAGTCAGTTCTGCCTTTTGCTTCATTTGATATGTTGACCTATAGTGTTGATATCACCAGTAAAATCAAGTCCAAATGTTTTGATTGATTGCTTTTCTCATTGTGTTGCCCAAGAAGGCAAGGACATGTTTAAATGTTTATCTCATATTTTCTTTCTGAGATTGTTAGCTGCCCTTTTGTTTTAAGTGTGTTTGGATTCAGTTCATCATAAATTTCAGTTGTGGTCAGTTGGTGTTAAAAGCACTTTTTGAATTTTAAACATGTCTGACTCACTGATTCTATTTGTCCTTGTATTTAGTTATATATAAAGGAATAGTACCTTTATACTTTGTTGTAAAAGTAGGTACCTTCCTAGGGTCAGAACCTTTGAAAAGCATTTCCAAAACTTCAGAATCTTTAAAAAAGCAGTTAGGTTTGCATTATTTACTTTTTTAGTAGCAAGTTACCGATAAGTTTGCTTATCAGAAGTGGTGATCTATTATGTTCAGTTACTTCTGGAAAAGGTGAAGACTAACTTGCCTCTTCTGATGCCTCAAGAAGGGAGGTTCAAAGCGGAGAATGAGGGAGGGGTTATAGTAAACCTTTCTCACTGTTAAGGTACAAGATTAAAACTTTTGGGTTTTTTTGTTGTTTTGTGATGGGAATTGAACCTGAAGTTTTGGGTATGCTAAGAGCAGGCTGACTTGTGACCTACACCTCGTACCCCAAACTTCTGTTTTTGATTTATGAACTTCGTTGTTGTCAGAAGGAAGATTTATATTGCCATTTGAGTTTACCCAGACTTTAAAAAATTTGTATTGGTGCATGTGTGCGGTACATAATGACTACATTTATCCTGGAGAGTTGGTATATGTATATGACCTTTTCTTTTTTTTAAATTTTTATTTACTTATTTTATTTGTTTGCTTGTTGTGTTTGTTTGTTTCTTTATTTATTTATTTTGTGGCTGGCCCAGCTTGCCCTAGTGGTGGGGCTGGTGCAGCATATGGTCCCGGGGATCAAACCGCAGTCCCTGCAGTTGCCTGAGCTTTCCTAAGCAGGTGCTTTAGACCACTGAGCCATCTCGCCGGCTCCTCTTTTTCTTTTTTCTTTTCTTTTCTTTTTTTTTTTTTTTTTTTTTTTAAAAAGACAGTATCTTGTTCTATAGACTGGCCTTGAACTCACTATGTATCTCAATCTGGCCTCAACGGGGATATTCCTGTCTCAGATTCCCAAATGCTGGGATTATAGGCATGCACCACCACACCCAGCATATGTGGTATTTCTTAATCTTTTTCTTTTAAGCTTCTCCCTCCCCATCTCTACATCTCTTAGATTCCTTCTCCAAACAGACCACTATTCTGATTTGTATTTATATATGTTTGTAGTATGTGATGATCAGTTCCCCATGAGGAGTTGGTGCTTGTGCAGCAGTCCATGACCCGCCCTCCCTTTAAAGTCTAATTTTCCTTCCCTTATTCACCCAGCTTTGAATGCTTGTCATATATGATTGTAGAAGAACCAAGATCTCCCACTATAGGGAAATTGAAGGAGAAAGAACTGATAAGGGCTGACTTCTAGAGAGATATGAGGGGGAAAAAATGGGGTTTGTACCAGACTTAGAGGTGAATGGTGTGTCATTAAAGCCAATAATACTCCTGAAGAAGGGAGCTGAAGTGATGTCACGCCATGCTGGGAAAAACATAGATGTCACTTAAACACTCTAGAGACTGGAGGACATTCTGTGTTAGACCTGGTTTCATCACAGCTTGTCTTCTTGATGGCTGAGTTGTATGGATGTGTAAGAAAACAAATTATGTGAACTAGTGAGAGTTACTTAAGCTTCCTGAATATTTCCTCATTGGAAGAATGGTGAATTATGTCACAGAGTTAAGATTAAATGAGAATATAAAACATTGCCCCACACTGTTGAAACATGCAAATACCAGGTACAGATATATGAAATGTTTTCTTGCTTTAATCCCTCCCCCCCCCACCCCCCCCACCCCAAACTGGGTGTCAAACTCAGGAACTTTCACGGCAGGCACTTGTGCTCCTGAGCTATTTCCCTGGCCCACTTCTTGCTTCAAAATTAATGTGTTGTTTAAACTAATTTTATAAGATTATTTCCCCTTCTAATCTCATCCCCAAAACATCTGTTGTCAACAGTTTGATAAACATTGATCTCCTTTTTAAAATTCAATTGCTGCATCTTTGTGATGAGGTGTTAGTTTTGCTCACCCTTTCCCTAGCTTTAGGATGTCTGGAAGGTAGGGAAGGTGCAAGCTGTGTGAATGAGCAGTCCGTGTCCTGTGCTAATAATTAGGAGCCAGTGAAAGTGTTTAGGTTAGAGGGTAAATGTGCTGGACCTATTCCAATAGGAATGTGAAAAGTTGGGGCCCGGGATATGGCTCAGTGGCACGGTGCCTGGCTGGCAAGTGCAAAGTTGTGAGTTCCATTTCTGGTAATAAAACAAAAACCAAAAACAAAAGGATGTGAAAAGTGAAGTTAAATTAAGGGAAGTCTTATAGCGGGGATGCAGTTGGTTTGGCTCCTGTTGAAGGACCATGTAGATGATAGATGTCAGGCATGTTTATTACATGCCCAGTGCGTGGCCTACTTGGGGAGATGAGGTGTTCATATGATAGAGAGAATGACCAGACACCAGATAGTGGTGTGGACAAGGAAAGCTGTCGCCATTCAAGGAAAAAAAGATCATTATTGATTTGAGCAGTTCCTGGAGACTTCAGGAAGAGGCCAGGTGACCTTGGAAGAATGACTCAGAAGAGGTTTTGGAAGGGACAAAGCATAAGTTGGAGGTAGTAGTGGAGATACTAGATTGCCTGCTGATGGATTTTATGGCTGGAAAGGAAGATTGTCTATGCCCTGACCATATCACACTGTTTTGTGACCCTGGTCTCACTGTGCTGTAGTTGTTTCTACTCTTGGAGAATGTGAGCCTTTTTAGGACTGTGTCTGTCTAGTGTTCTCCCAGGCCCTGCTTAAAAAAAAAAAAAAAAAAAAATCAAATAACTTGCTATTTGCTATTTATGAAAATTACAGGCTGGCTATCTTGGGATCCTCTAAGATAAAATCTAGCTCTTGCTTCTCATGTATACCCTTTTATTAATTACTTAGTGGAAGCAGTTTCGTTCTTCTCTGTGTTCCTAAGGCACTATGTGCTGATCTGCTGCGCTGTAATCATTTATGTGCACCTCTCTGTGGTCCTGCTGTGTGACCTCAGCAGCACACTGCATTTTTAGTGTGTCGCATCTGCCTGGCTTTGAGACCACACTTCCTTTCCTTCATTCTCTTATTTTGACTTCTTTTCTAAATTTAGGAGAGATTTGAGGATAAAACCTATATTTAATTGCTACATCTGGGGCTTTAAACCTTTAAAAAACAAAAACAAGAAACTATATTAGGGATGGAATATTAGGCCTTCACACTGAGCCATATATCTTCTTAATCATCACCACCACCTCCCCCAACCCCCAACTGGGACAGGGTCTTCTTAAGTCACCTAATTGCCAACACTGTAACTGGAGTCTTTCCGCCTCAGCCTGTTAGAATACTGGGATTGCGGCTGGGGAGATAGCTCCGTGGCACAAGTGCCTGCCTGGCAAGTACAAGGTCGTGAGTTCGAACTCCAGTCCCACACACACACACAAAAAAGAATACTGGGATTATGGATGTTTACCACTATGCCTGGTTTTTACCCTTGCCTCCCAGTATACCAAATGATAGTCTCAGATATACTGGCTTACACACCAAGCATGCAAAGCTGACAAGTATCACAAAGTAGTTCTTATATTTTACCTTACTGTGAGCTATGTTCATTGTTATTTTCCATTTTACTCTATTTTGTTTAAAAATGCTATTCATGACCCAGTAAATTAATTTCATAATCTGTAGTTTGAAAGCTGGTTCCTGTTGAACTCATCTCCACTCTTGGGCTAGGAATACTGTCTCTGTGCTTATGGTCTTCTGATTTTTTTTTTTTCCCCATCAGGAATTGAACTCAGGGCCTTGTGCTTGCCAGGCAGGCACTGTGGCACTGAGCTATGCATGGCCTTCTGATTTGATCTATATCCTCAGTTTTCACTGAGCTCCAGTCCAGCCAATTGTCTACCTAGTGGCTCTGCTTAGATGTCCGGTGGGAACCACAGAGTGACATGTCTGGCAGATCACTCCTGATTCCTGTCCTGCTCTCATTCTTAGCTCTCTCCAAAGTTGTCACTTTTACAGTTGTTCCAAAGGGTCGGTGCTGAAATACAAATGCCCAAGCCCAGTGCCAGGCCAGCCTCCGATCCAGGGCCTTGAGCAGCTGCTAAACTTTCTATGCCTCGTTGCTCTCATCTTAATAAAGTGGAATCGTCAACAGTACTCTGCCTCATGGGATTATTGTGAAGATTGAATGAATGTAGCTATTGCTGTTTGTCATCTTGGTTGTACCCCTCACATCTGCTTGGGACCCATTAGCAATTTCTGTTGGTTCTGACTTCAGAATATGCCCTTTATTTGACCATGTATCACCACCTCCATCAACACCAAAGTCATCCACACACAGCTGATCCCTTGCCCACACTAACAAAATAGCCTCTTCACTGACTGCTTTTGTCTGTCCCACAAAACAGGTGTGTTTCCCACAGAAGTCAGTGTTGTCTCTTGAAAACTGAAAGCAAAGTACAGCTTGTCACTCCCTAGCTTAAAACTCTCAATAGACTTCTACTCCCATCTAGACTGCCTCTGTGCCCCTTACTTCCTCAAGCCTTTGGCCCATGTTTGTTAAGCAGTTCTGTGCTGTGCATGTGACCTGCTGTGAGCTGGTTAGCATGCAGAGTCTGATTCTGTGGTACCATGGGGCGTGAGACACACTTCTGGGTGACATCTATGTGCCACTCATGGCATAGTGCGGTCTATTATTCCCTATAGCATGGGCAAAACGTTGGGGAACTGATTTTTATTCCAGAGAAGTGCATAGTCTGTGGAGACTCGCTATCAGTAAGCTGCAAAAACTGTTTCAGTCCAAGCTGCCAGGAGCTTCAGGGACCAAGACAGGAGTGATTAATTCACTAAATGAGGGCTCCCAAAAGGAGGGGTGTTGAAACCGGTCTTTACGGAAGAGTCTGTACAGCCAGATGGTGAGAGGAGAAGGTGGTGTGGTAGGCATGGGGATAGCACAGGCGCGGAGTCTGAGGCATACTTTGGAAGTGGAGTGGTGCTCGATGTCGCTGAGCAGGAGGCAGGAAGGAGGGCCATGGAAGGGGAGGGGTAGAGTTCTATTGGTATCTGAAGCTGAAGGGTCTAGAATTCTATGCTGTCAGCACTGGAATTCTCTCAAATTGTTTACATGGGAAACCAAAATTTTACATTTTGTTAGAAAATACGTAAAATGTACTCAAAAGCACAGAGACCAATAACACTTCTGAACTCAAAAATAACAGATGTCACAGTTGGAACTGAGTAAGCACCTTTTTCTACTAAGATACCCTCTCTCACATACCAGGGCATGCCATCCACAGTACCAGAAATTCAGCCTGTAATTCAGTCACACACACTTGATCTTCCGCAGCCACAGTTGCCTTGCCAGGCTGGTTGGTGCTGAGGTGTCACCTCTATAGACTCCATGACTTCAGGCTGAAGTCTTACGTTTATGTATTGTATACTTTGCTTGTTCCTTGGGGGATCAGCCATTCTTCCAAGAAGTCCAGCTTGTTGAGTAAGAAATGTTGGTTAGAAACCCAAAACTGTGTCACCTTGGTCCTTAGGATTAAGTATTTCTGGGCTTTTTTTGAAGGTTAGAGGGATGCTGATCAGCTTTTTAATTCATCTGGAGTTTATTTTTTTGAATATCATAAGGTGGAGTTAACAATTATTTTTCTCATCAGAAGGTAACATGTTATAGCAACACTTTTAAATTTTAATTACAATTTAGCAAAACAAGTCTTGATACATGGTAGGGCAGATGCAGTTTTTATAGCTAAGCTTTTCTGACTGGTGTCCTACACTTTCTTTAGGTTTTCCTTTGATGCACTTGGGAATTGTTTTGTCAAGGTCATGGAAGAGTGCCACATGTAAGCAGTGGGAATTCCCCTGGTTGGGAGGGCATGGAGAAGCTGGAGTGTTGGTCAGGCAGAGCAGAATGAGGAAATGGGTGGGGTGAGTGTGCCAAGTATTTATGGAGGATAATGAGAACTGGATCTCATTGTCTGAGGAGGGAATTACATACAGGGAAAGGTGAAAGATTTTAAGACCTGAGAGTTGATGGGTAGAATTGTAGTTACTGACAGGAACTCATGACCTTTAACATACATACACTATAGCTGTAGAAGTTATAGGAATGAGTCTTGTGTACTTTGTATTTTCTAGTTAGAAGTAGGGGCATCTCAGTAGCCATGAGCAGTCTTACTCCCTACACCTTCTTTTTAGTATGAAAGAGAAGTGAGTATCCTTGAAGAAATGGCTGGTTCTAGGGGTTGGAACAAGGGAAGTACCACTAAGTCTGAAGATTTTTTTTTTTTTGGCCAGGAAGTAAGGAAGTTGTTTAAAGAATAGAACATGTCAAGAGGACACAGAAACCAGTTTCAAGGGGGGTATGTCAGGTAAATCTTGAACAGTTTGAGTGCTGAATAAATGGACAAGGGGGCAAAGCTCTGCTTTTAATAAATGTAAAAGAATGATGGATAAAAAGCCTCACTAGTGGTAGTATACAGCTGCAGTCCCAGCACTCTGGAAGGAATCCAGTCCTCTAAGGCAGGAGCACTGTAAGTGTGAGCTCAGGACAATGTGATGACTTAACACTCTTTAACATGTTTTTTATTTTAATTTTATTTTCTTGTTTTCTGTATTTAGGCCAGAGTCTATAGGGTCTGCAGGATCTCACTACGCAGATCAGACTCATACTGATTCTCCTGTTTCCAGGCTTCCAAGCGCTGGAATTAACAGGCCTGCACAACACGCCCAGTCCTAATCACTGTCTTGGTGTGCCCTGGGGGAGAGGCCAGCACGGCACACCAGCACACTGGCGATTGAACCCCGGCTGCTGTTCTCTGCCTAAGCAGTCACTTTAGTCTGCTGAGTTATCAGGCTAGCCCTAACATGTTTTTTAAAAGGGCTAGGAGTATAACTACGGAAACGCTGGATTCAGTCCCAATTCTGCCAGTAAGTAAATAAATACTGGACAGCCATTACAGATGTGATAGATTCACACTTGGGCATTTCCATTAGATACTGAGTAGGGACCAGTATTAGACAAAGGACAAGATAACTAGCAAAATCTTCAAATTCCTTCAAAATATGCATTACAAAGAGGGAAACAATAGTATTACACTATAAGTAACCCTCCTAATACTAGCTTGACCAGATGAGTATGATTATCACTAGTGATGGAGATGGGTTGTCTTAGTCCCTCCTGATGCCGTGCTAGCACTGCTGTGCTGCTAGGAAAGCATGATGTGACTTGACTATGGAGCTAAGGAGATACAGACCAAGACTCAGCTGAGGGTCAGAAAAGGACTGTACTTCAGCAGGGACTCGGATGCCAGGAAGACTGAGGAGCTACTGTCGGCCAATAGGCTCTGCTAGACACATGGAGCCTTGTGGATCCCTGTACCAGAAAGAAGTGTTGTTGGGGTACTTGACGACCTCAGATGAGGGGTTTGTGCCGTATCCGTATCAGTTTCTCCTGCAGAGGCTTGTATGCCAGTTCTGTGGGAGTGTCCTTTTTTCCTTCCCTGGAGTATGCAAGAACAGTGGGGTTTTGTGTCTTCAGCCTTATCTTCTCTATAGCTGGAGAAGTGCCTGGTGGTAGTGGGCATATTTGTAGGTGACGCAGCAGGTGTTGGAAAAACCACAGTTGGGCAGTCTTGTTTGTGGGGCTGTATACTTCATTCCTTTTTTCGTTGTTGAAACTTGCAGTGTTTTTCAAGCTGGCCTCAAACTCGGGACAATTTCTTTTCTCAGCTTCCAGAGTGCAGGGATCACAGGTGTGTGCCACCATGGCCAGTTACTTCCAATTATTCTTGTGGTTGAAATTATTTAAAAGTAAAAAAAGTTCGTTCCTTTTGATTATGTAAGTTAATGGGTTTCATTTTGGCAGATTTATACATGTATAATACACCTTGATTTTTTTTATACTTTTTTTTTTTTAAAAAAATCTGTTATTTATATATTTGGTAGAGTTTCACTATACAGCTTGGACTCCTAGTGATCCTCCTGTCTCAGCCTCCCCAGTGCTGGGATTACAGGCGTCCACTACCATGCAAGATTTCAGTGGCCAGCATAGCATGTGGTACCGGGGATGGAACCCCGATCCTTGTGCTTGTGAGGGAGATGCTTAGACCTCTGAGCTATCTCTCTAGCCCACTTTGTTATTTTGACTAAACCCCATGAATCTAGTTATAAACTAAATAACTTCTTGATGAAACTGCCTTTTTCATCTAACTACATTGTGTCTTTTCGCTTTTGTTTTGAGCTCTTCTTTGGGCACTTTAGTAAAGTTTGTAATTTTCATAGCTTTTTCCCTTGAATTATGGATTAGTTTTTGGTACTTTGCATTTAAATCAAAATTATATTTGAATAAAACACTTTTTCATTGGTGCTATTGGCGTTTGAACCCAGGGATAGTCTACCTCTCAACCATATCCAGTCCTTTTTATGTTTTAATTTTTAAAAATGTATTTAGTATAGAATCTACAGGGTCTCATTACGCAGATTGGATTCATGGTGTTCCTCCTATTTTCAGCCTCCCAAGCACTGGGATTATAGGTATGTGCCTATAGGCACTCAGTCTCATTTGTCATGTCAGTGCACCCTGGGGGTGGGGCTAGCATGGCATACCAGGGATCAAACCCCAGTCCTTGCACCTGCTTAAGCAGGCGCTTTAGTCCACTGAGCTATCTGGCCGGCCCTGTGTTTTAAATTTTTTGAAATAGGGTCTCACTAAATTGCCCAGGCTGCTTTTGAATTTGTAATCTTCCTGCCTCAGCCTACTGAATGGCCGGGGTTATAGGCTTGTACATTCTCACCCCCTGTAAATGATAGTATCAACTATCATCTGTGAATCGTGTGTGTGTGTAATATATTTGGTTGTTACAGGTTCTCACCATGTAGTTTGGACTCATAGTGGTCCTCCTGTTTTCAGCCTCCACAGTACTGTGATTATAGGCATGCACCCCTATACCTGGACTCTGAGGCCTGCTTAGTCCACTCTGGTTGCGGGGCTGGTGCTGCATGTGGTGCTGGGGATTGAATTGCAGTCTCTGTGCTTGCCTAAGCAGGTGCTTTAGTTCACTGAGCTATTTCACTGGCCCTGATATGTCTATTAAGTTTTAAACATCAGACACTGAAATAACCCTTAGAGAAAAAAAATTCAGGGACATCTCAAAAACCTGAAGCCTCAGCAGTTAAGGAAACCCCACTGGGAGCCCCAGGCAGCCTGGAAGATGTTACTGACCCCACCCTTCTGGCACCTTCTAGGAATCATTGATCATCCTGTTTGTAGACCTGGTCACCTGAGTGGTTTGGGATGCCCCTGAATATGAGTCAGGCAACCAAAGAGTGGGCATGGGGCTAGGGAGGTGGACTTCTAGGCCTGACCAAAAGCTGATTTCTGGCATTTCCTTGTAGTTATAGAAACTTGAGGTTGAGGAGATGCTTCAGCCTCTTGGCTGTTTGAGATTGTCTGAAAATAAGCGTATCTGCTCTAGGGCGGAATTCAGCTGCTTCTAGGCCTGATTCAGAACCAGTGACTGTAGATACTCACTTGGGTGCTGCAGTATCCAAGCTGTATGTGTGCTGTTGGCTATGGGTTCCTGGAGCAGTTGTTCTCTCTGGCAAATTCCCAGGCCCTCCCCTGCTCTGGGCTTATGGTGTTTCCTGGGCCTTGCTTACTTCCTTCAGGCAGAGAGAGTCTTTGCTGGTGTAAGTGCAGACAGAGCAGAGATACTGTTGAGGTAGTGTAAGCATCATGAATGTAAGAAATAGTGAGGTTACCGAAAACATTTTGGGGGAGTATTGAGGTAACATTCTGTCTATATTGGCCCATCTGGCCTCAAATTTAATATCCTCTTGCCTTAGCGTCCAGGATGCTGGGATTATAAGCATGCACTAGCACACCTAGTGTGATGATTCTTGTCATTGTTTTTAAGGCAGGGTCTGGCTTTGTGGTTAGGGTTGGCCTTGAACTCATGACATTCCTCCTCAGCCTCCCAAGTCCTGAGATTATAGGTGTATGCCACCATTCCTTACATCAGTGATTATTTTCTATATGAACACTAATTGAAATGAAAAGGGAAAAAATACACTCTTAGTCCTGCTGTGGATAGTAAAAAAGGTTTGCATTTTTCCACATCATTTCCTTTGGCTCTCATCTCAGTGCATGCCTAACTTCTGTTAGTTGTAGTTACAGTACAGCTACAATTTTTTTTTTTTTTTTTTTTGGGTGCAGGGTCTCACTACGCACTACTTGTAATGATCCTCCTGATTTCTACCTCCCTAGTGCTAGAATTACAGGTGTGCATCACCATGCATGGACTCCCATCCCTGGTGCAACATGTGGTGCCAAGTATTGAACCCTGTCTCCCACACTTACTTAAGCAAGTGCCTAGTTGGCTGAGCTATACAGCTGGCCTTACAGCTACGAATTTTATATGCTACTCTTCTTTATCTGATGTTACACAGTAAGCTTTTGCATTTTTTGTTTTACTATACTGGAGATTGAACCCAGGGCCTTTGTACTGAGCTATAGCTCTAACCCTTTTTAATTTTTGAGATGTTGTCTCTCATGGCTCAGGCTGGGCTCTAACTTGGCATCTTTCTTCCTCAGCCTGAAAGTGATTGGGTTACAGGTGTACAGAACTAGCATTTTTAATGGTTGCTTACTGTTTCTTTAAGTAGATAGAACCTAATTTGCTTAATCATTTTGAAGTGATAGAGTTAGGTTGTCAGGTGTTTTACAGCTAGCTAGCGCTGGAACAGTCTGTTCATAGCTTGTTTTTGACATTTTATTATCAATTTGGTTTTCCTGAAGAGTTGTAATAATTTATGTTCATTTGTTGTTTTTGTGCCACCTTCTTCCTAACCTCACCAAATGTGATAGCATCTCAAATATTTTTGAAAAATTTAATAGCTATAAATTTGTGCCTTTGCTTTTTTGTGTGGATGTATTTGGTCATGATTGAAGGTGGGAATTTTTACAGAGGTGGCAGATATAAAACAGATTTTAACACTCAGCAAGCTTCTTGTATCTGCTGTGTTCTGTTGGATTTCTTTGCTCTGAGATGGTGAACAGAGGCAAATTCTTACTGAGTTGATTCCTAATCTACTTTGAGGTGCCTTTCTGTACTCCCAAGGCAGGGAACAGCTGATGCCATCAGCACATCATCTTATGCTGATGGCCTGAGTGTGCTGCAGTCACTGAGGAAAAGGGGCTGTGCTCAATCAAGTCCCTGGGCAGGCCTGGGTTCCTCGTGTGCTCACTTTATACACATGAAACAAGTGGCACAGATACAGCCAAGGTGCACACTGCTCAACTCAG